>WEKW01027412.1:10853-41390 GCA_013389905.1 Sula dactylatra | reverse complement strand
AGAGAGAATCCCCAAAATAGGCATTTGAAAAAAGTGCCTGCAGATGAAAAATGTTAAACATCCACTATCATGAACCTTCCCATTTAAGGGGATTTTTGCCAAACAGATCTGATGCTCCTAGAATAAGAGTAGGGGCATTGGCCAGCTCTCTTGGGATGCCTGGATTAGTTAAGATGACATAACACTTCCAGTGTGATGTTGGTTCTCAGTTCCAGATGCTTTATCTATGACCATAGAAACCCAGTTTCACCCCTCCCTTCCCATACCCTTTAAAAGTGTATATTCATTATGTTGGTTCTTCAGCTTTCTACTTATTGCTCTTGATGTGATGTACTGCCACTTATCCTTTGGCCTTATTCTATCCCACTGGTGCTCTAAAAGCTATCCATTTGTTGTGAAATAAGCTTTACTCTCAGAAAGGAGGCGGCTTTGGCTCCATTCCACTTTACTGCTTTTATGATACTCCAATGGTTAAAAGGCAGAAGAGATCCATAGGATATGGAGTTTGCCCTTAGGAGGTTGCTCAAGAAAAGGCAACTTAGCTTCAAGTATTTTAGCTTTTGTTTTTCTTTTTCATTACCTGTGTTTAATCATAAACGTTCCAGTGTTTAAAGGGTGGCTACAAAGAAGACGGAGTCTCCCTTTCTACAAGGATTTGCATGGAAAAGACGAGGGGTAACGGGTACAAGTTAATCCTGGGGAGATTCCAACTGGACATAAGAGGAAAATTTTTCACAATGCGAACAATAAGCTATTGGAATAATCTCCCCAGGGAAGTGGTGGATTCCCCAACATTGGATGCTTTTAAGATTCGGCTGGACAGGGTGCTGGGCCACCTTGTCTAGACTGTGCTTTTGCCAAGAAAGGTTGGACCAGATAATCCTTGAGGTCCCTTCCAACCTGGTATTCTATGATCCTGTGGTAATGGAGAAGCTGCTTTTCTAAATTCAGCTTTTTACCTTAAGCCTGGACCATACATAAAAGCACAGCCTGCATATACTGTCCACAAAATTTTGAAGAGGGTATAACAATGGAAAACAGAGGGTGATAATGTGACTTGACAGCTACTTCAAACATGTGAGGGGAAATGTATGTTAACATGTGTACAAAATACCTTACAATTTTGTAGCTGGTTTCTTGTAAAATGTAATATCTTACTTTGGGTATTTTATCACGCAAAACAGTGGGTGTGTGATGACTTTAGATCCCCACCCCCCCACACCCCAAAGGTATTTTAGAGTGTTTGTTGAACTGAATATCTCCTCTGGTAGATGTGCAGCTTTACTCAGCACCATTTGTGACCATGAACTATAGATAATATTAAATAAGGGTATGCTTGAAAAATTGGCTTTTCTATACTTGCAGAATACTCAGTTTGAATGTTAGGCACACTATGAAGAATTTGATTTTGTTAGAATACTGACTGACTGTTATTTTTCTTGAAACAACATTATGCAAATGGGGCTTGATGCTGTCTAATATCAGAAAGCCCCAAACAAACCTTGACATTTCTTGAGGCATACCTGCACTAGGCAATCAGATTTATCTGACTACCACTAATCACAGCAGTTACTGCCGAGCGATGCAGTACCATGCAGAACAAATACAAGCTTTGGTCCTGGAAACAATATACCCATATTAAAACACTATGGCACTTTAAACAAGAAGCCTTCCCTCTCTGCAGGGCTAATTAGTTTAGTTCAGTATTGTGTTCCTGTGATCATAGTGTTTTATGTCATAGGGCTATCAAGTCTTTTCTTATGTATTGGTCTCTATACTGTAAACAAAAGCAGTCAATAACTAAGCTATTACTTATTAACAAGGTATGGAGTACTAAATCCAAGGAGATTTCCTGTCAGGTTCAGCTCTCTTTTTGGGTTACCTGTTGTTGAAGCACCTTTCACTTGAGTTTTTACTGCTTAGACTGTGTTTCTGTGGGCTGTGTTGGAGTGTGTTGTGGGCTAAGGTCCCTGCTGCTGGTAAGTCCTGTTCTTCTGTCTGCTCCTACCTGTGCAATACTGCTGCTCACCTTACCAGATGTTCACTTGTTCTTCAGTGAGCTGACTAATCTCATTAACCCCTCTGAAAACTATTCCATCATAACACAAAAAAGACATCAACAAGTAGTTAGTTTCTGGTAGGTTACCAAGCTGTATAAGTCTGGTGAAAAAGAGAGAGAAGGAGCATGTAATTGTTACCAGGGGAGAAGAAAGGCAGGAACAGGAATCAGTGATGGGGAGCATCTCCTCCTTTTTGGGGAAGCTGTTAGGTAAGATCAATTGTTTGAGGAGCCATGACCTAAACAGGTAAATTAAGTGAATCCCAAGGAAAAAACCCTCCATAACTGTGCAAAGCCTACACGTGCAAAAGCTAGAAGCCATAGATCCACATCTCTATTCTCTGTCCTTTGTGCTGGGCAGAGGCAAATTCATTTCAGCAGGGTCCAGCCAGCCCTCCTGGAAATCATAGCTCTTGTGCAGTGCATTAAATGAGATCTTCAGATGATCCATTTAAAAGAAAATGTGCCTAAAAGTCACACTGCCCCCATATTTTTAAATAAATGGACAAAATTTTCCACACCATATGAGCAACTGAAAAGTAGTAACTGTGAGGGAAATGCTCTCCACCATGGAGAGAAAAGGAAAGGAATGAAATGGACTGAGCAGAAAGTAGAGCAGACCAAGTCTGGAGAAGCAACTGTTGATAATTTTTTCTAATATAAGAGGAGCCATAGGAGAGTATTTTTGTGATAAGAACTGAAGATTTGGGGAATTTATCAAAGACTAAACCCCATACAGTAAATGGTGGCCTTGTCTAAAAAGCAGTATTTTTATCTCTGACTATGAATAACTGTAGTATTTAATGTACATAAATATTTGATGATTAACTTTGGTTAAGAGCTATGCTATCTCTGCTCATATCATAAATTCAAGCTCTGAAGCAATAGCTTGGACAAAACACTAAGGACTCAATTGTGCCTTGAAGGCATGGCGCCACATTGGGGAAAATGCAGAGACACATCACCTCAGCAGGAGCCCCAGGAAGGGTTGTGCCTCAGGCATGCGCTCTGCCTCCTGGAGCTCCTGCAGAATGCAGCTAATTTACTGCATTTACTTGGGGTGCAGCATGTACTCCCCTCCAAACGTAGGTGGCTCTCCTGGTCTCAGAAGACCACCTGGAGCCTGAGACCCTTCAGCCTCGTGAACCTGCCTAACTTTCTGTGAAATAACTACACCACCAAAGGTCCTAACAGCATTTCTGAAGGACCCACCATGAAGTCAAATGGTCGCCTCTCTTCTGTACTTGGTTTACAGGAGTGCAGTTTGTGGCAACTCTTTAGCAATCCAGCTGGCAGACTGTAGTGTGGAACTTTCGGTTTACCTTGTCCTTTAGAGTGTCTCAAAAGCACATTTGTATACTGTTGGGATAGGTTGACCACTCTGTACCTCTTGTGACAACTATCCTGCCTAGTAGAAGGACGGGTGTTTCTTTGCAGGCAGCCCGAAAGAGAAAATTTTGACGGCATGTCTTAAAATTGCTCTGGTCTCCATGGTGTCCTAGGTCCTTAGCTCAGGTGCAGTATAGAGGCTGATGGAAATACCACCCACCAAGAAGAGTACAAGGACTGTAATGAAGTTAGCTCCTCACCAGGAAAGGGTTGAGTGGAGAGTGTCATGCTCTTCTTGTTCTGCAATCCTGAACACAGTCTCACCCTAAGTCCCTGAAAGTAGCTTGCAATGTCTATATACAGAATGTTATGCAGAGTACGCTTAAAAATTCTGTTTTTTAAAGTAATAAAAGTTTGTACGTGAGGGGGACTCTCTTCATTTGTGTAGTACAGTAGGATACTGGCAAATGTAAGAATGAATACACTTGATGGATAAAACTGGAACTCATTATTTGCTTGCTGTTTAAAATGTGCCAAGCATGTCAGACACTTTTGTGTTTTTTGTCTGTTCATAGTGTGCTTCCTTTTAGTCCTTGTTCTTCGAGCTCTTCATATATGCATGAAGTTTGATGCTGATACTATTCTGTGTGGCTGTGAGGGTGATCTGGTTGTTGCTGGGAGGCTTTGGTAGTTTACTGTGGTTATGGTATCCTACCAGATAATTGCATAGCTAGTTCTTAAATCCATTCTCCCCTAGGCTATCTATTCTACTGTTTGTTGTCCTCATTGTTAGAAAGTGACTAATGACTAACTTGAACCTTCTGGTAACAACTTAAACCTGTTCCTTTTTCCATTAACCACCAAGGACATGTAGAACAGATTATTTGTTCTCTTTCAGATCATTTTACTTTTTTTAAAAATACAGAAAATATCATCCCATCGCCTCTCAGGACTTCTCTAGACTGAACAACCTGATTATGTCAACCTTTTCTTGTAGTCCCTGTTTTCTCACACTGTGATCATCTTTGTGCTTTGAACTCCTTCCAAATGTTGTGCATTTTCACTGGAGTGCACTGACCACTGTAATGCAGCTGAAGAGATACCAATGCTGAATAAAACGGATTGATTTGGGTTGTACGTAGTCTGTCATCAGACTCCTCTTTGTAGTGGAGTCTGCTAATAACTACATCAACTTGTCCAGTATTTGGTATTGTAGATAAGGCTGTAGAAAGAATGGTTCTTTTAGGTAGAAGCCCGATTAACAGAGGAAAGCTCATTGAAAATCTGAGGGTGGAATATAACTTTGGGTGAAAGAGATCACAAGTTCATCACACTGAGAACAGGGAGGAGTGAGAACAGCAGAGTAGGCATAATGGACTTCAAAAAAGCACTCTTCAACAGCTGAGGGAACTGGTAAGTAGGGTCCCTTGGGAAGATAATATAAAGGATAAAGGAATTCAGGAGACCTGGCAGTTATTGAAAGAGACTGTATTAAAGGCACAAAGGAAACTATTCTGATGCGAAGGAGAGCTTGGAAGCATAGCAAGAGACAATGTGGCTGAATCAGGAGCTCTTTAAGGACTAGAGAATAAAAAAAAAGAGATTAAAAGTGGAAACAAGGACAGCTGAATAAGGATGTGTGCAGAGGATAATAGCACAAGCATGTAGGGATGAACTCAGGAAGGCTAAAATGCAAAATGACTTACAACTAGCAAGGGACATGAGAGGCAACCAGACAAGGTTCTAGAAATACATTAGGAGGGAATAAAGGGAAAGTAAGAAAAAGTATCAGTTCAGTACTGAAGAGGAAAGGAAAGTAAATAACAGAAGGCACAGAGAAAGTATATTATGCTTTTTTCCCCCAGCTTCCAACTTAACAAAACTAAATTAAAAGGAGTCAGCACAACATGTCAGCAGAGCCTGATGAAATACACCCTCAAATTCTTAGGAAGTTAGCTGAAGCAGCTGCTGAGCTAGCACTTGTGGCAATTAATGGAAGCTAAATGACTGGAAGAAGGGCACATAGGCTACATCTAAATCAGCAAGTAGTGCAACACAGTAGGAGTGGCTATGTAGAGGCAGAGTTGGTGTAGAAGACCCCAAGACCACAGAATGCCTTTCTTCAGACTGGCTTTCATTTGGTCCCATGTAGCACATAAAGTGGGTTTTTGGTAAGTGTTTTCCAGTTTAGTTTAATCCAGAAGGAACTCGGGAAACTCAGTGTGAACTAAAGCATGAAGACCATCAGGAGATTCAGTTCAGAGGCATACCTTTGATTTGAACTGAAATGGTAATGTAGGTGTATTCATTTAGAACTAAACTGAGGGTAAAAATTAGGGAAATGCAGACAAGTCTGCCTGTCTTCAATAGCAAGCCGTTCTAACTTTGCTTTTAGTTGAAAGGATGAAAGGTTATGAGTATGTGACATAATTTAACTTTGGATCAGTCTGAACACTCTCATGTAGGACATTCATAAGCAAATTGAAGAAATATTTGAGTGAAATCACTGCTACACTTGGGTGTGAGAGGTGGAAAACTTTGCTCAAAATAATTATGAACTGCATTGTGAAGAGAACATTTCAAAAGGGATCCTGCAGAATTCTGTACTGAGCAGGACTTGGATTAATGACTTGGATGATGGAAGTGAAACTACATTTGTACATTTTGCTCATGACACTAAACTTAGGACTTTTGTAAGCGAGAAGGGAGACAGGATCTCATCGTATTAGATCAGAATTAAAAATGTTCTTGCTATATTGAAAAGATATTTGGCCCCAAATCAACCTGATGGAGTTGAGTAAGAATCGCCAACAAAAAATAGCTCAAGAGCACACAAACAGCATGGGGAATATCTAGTCAGGCAGCAGCACTGCAGAAGTAGAACTGGGGTGGCAGTCATCTCTGCTGAAAAAGAGGCAAATGCCATTCTCAAATGTGTTAACAGGAGTGTCATACATAAGATAGGAAGACAACTATTTTGCATTGCAGGTGAGGCCTCAGGGGAGGTCTGGGAAGATGCAGTCTTAGGTACAACCCACCTGTTTCACTATGGGCACATTTTTATGGGGACAAAATATTTGGCCCAGAGCACTGCAAAAAGGCAAGTTTTAATGTGAAAGTATGTGAAAGAAATGTTGATGCAGCAGGCAACATGAAGTTTGCTGAGCTTAAATACGGTATATATCTTTATATGTGATACACTAACAAATGAACAAGACAGAAGAAGGATTCAGAAAGGGAGCTTCATGACCAAATTGATGGGAAAAAATTGTGCACAAGTATTTGTATGCACTGAGGAAAGGTAAGGAAGCAGGCAATATGTGGGAAGGTTACATATCCTGTAAGACCTTAAGGAGAATGGAGCTTACACGTAACGTTGTTGAAGTTGCTGTTTAATGAAGCTTGAACCCATGCCTGCTGTAATCTCTTGATCTAAGAAATACAAGCAGAAATAATTGAGCACAGTGTGCATGCATATTTTCCTTTTACAGACAGCATTATAGACTGTTTTAAACAACGGTACAAAGATAAACATTCTATGAAAGTGCATTATTAGTTTTTAAAACCAGTATGTAGAGGGAAGTAATGAGACATATTTGATCTGATTATCAAGCATATTACTAAAATTTTTGTAAGACTTCATTAATAGATGTCATTATACAATTATTTCAGATGAGTATAAATGTCTGTGAAATTACTGTTTTCACTTCGTCTCCTTCGGTATTAATGAAAGAGAATATTAACATAAGAAAAATGTGATAGTTCTTAGAGTAGTAACAGAAGTTTGGTAATGTACCAACTTTTCAGTAGATTATACTGATAATTAAAAGTCTAGTGTTGCTTACCTTAATGTACTTCTACATATTTTATGTAAAGTTTTACCAAGAAATCAACTTCACATGAAGGAGAAAAAAAAATCTAGCTCTCCAAATTCAAACCTGCTAGTATAATTTCCTCAATGAAATATATCAATCCTGAAAGTCAGTTTCCACTAATGTGCTCACTGCAACATTATTGGTGGTAATATACTTAATTAGTGAATTTTATATAAGATTTATTTTATTCACAGTAGCCTGGTCTGATAAAATCCTTCATTCCAATTCCTTTAATAGGTAGACTATAGAAACTACATTAATATTACATCCATGAGCAAAAAGATTACCCCACAGTCAATGATTCCCTTGGGTTGCCCTTTTCTGACAAAGGCTCAGAGCCAAAAAGTTGTAATTTTTTCTTTCCCTCTGAAATAAAGAAACATTGCTATGTAAAAAATCAAGCGTTGTGGTTTTTTTTGTAACATCTGGGTTCTGAACAAATGAGAACAGACAAAATTAAACTAATCCCTGAAACAAATGTGGCTCTGCTTTGTATTGACAAAAACGTGTTTTAGAGTAAAAAAGATTCCAAAGGCTGTTGATATGTCTGGCAAATGACTCACAAAACATCTAGAACTGATTGGGGTCAGAAGAAGAATTAAGCATCTTAAAGGATGCTGCAAGGAAAGTGCTGTCTCTTGGTGTATTACCTGCGCACATGAAAGGCTTGAGAGCTGCGCACCAGTGTTTCAATGATTTCCACAACTTGTGGTTCAGAAGATCTTATATTAGTTTGCTTTACTTCTGCCTTTGCTTCACAAGGGCTGGAAGTATCACTGAGGTAATACCCGTTACTACAACACAATTTTCTTGCCACTGTTCTAGCACTTTTGTGGGGCGGGGGGGGAAAAGTTTGGCTCTCTGCCTGCTGCAGATCTAGACCAGCAGCTGACAGGAATACTGTGGAGAGAAAAGGGAGGAGTGGTTTGAAAAGGGTGTACTTGATGGTCTTCCAGAAAGGCGTGAAGAATACTCTTATCCAGCCACATTATTTCAGGGAGGCATGTAAACATTGCTGAATGCAATAAAAGATTTCAGTAGAAAAGAAGAAATGAGAACTATACTGATCTTGGGCATTTGCCTACTTTTAAGGACATCAATACAAAAGCACACAGATACTATGCCATAACAAGAGACAAACAAGCATTTTTTTCCATCAGAAAGCAATTCATCCCAGCCTAAGTTGTCTAGGTAGATGAGATGAATTGCTCTCTGCAAGTACCCATCGTCCTTCACTTGCTGTGGAGACAGCTTAAACAAAATGTCCTGGCAAAAAATCCTGGCCTCGAAGTCTGAAAACGTGTTGTGTCCTGACAAGAAACATGTCTTAAAAACATTTAATGTTCAGCTTCTTTGAATTTCTTTTCTTTGCTCTGCAGTTCCTGGATCAGCCAGAGGTACATTTTTATTCTCATTGGCTAGGCTTATCCTTATAAACCCAACAGGGCCAAGGCTCAGAGTTGAGGAGCGATGCTGGTTAGTCCCCCATCAATCACAGTTGTGGACTTGGTGTTGATTTGGCTCATGCTTACCTGCCCTTCTTTGACAATGCCTGGGCATGGTTTGTGGCCAAGGCCAGGACCCTGTCCTCAGAAGTCAGCATGGCACCCCAACTAGATGTCTGGATGCAAACTTTGCCATGCCAAGGCCAGAGAATGGGTCTACCCTGGTTTTAGTTAGTTTTACACATACGGTTTCTGAACCACATTTCCTTCCCCCTTGCTGGAAAGGATGCTAAAAGGCACTTAGCCTTTTTCTACAGAAAAGAATAATATTATCCTCTTTTTTATTTCCTTCTGTTTCATATTTTAGGTCATTGAATAATAGTAAAAATCCCTATTGCTTTATAATAGACTCATAATAAGTGGCTTTTGCGATTGATTAAGTACCTCAGCTTCACTCCCGTGTTAATCAGTTGCAGCATATGGTTATTGCTTCATATACTGCTGCAGTGGAGTGGATCATTACCGTATAAAAACTTCAACTCAACTGTGTCTGCCATTTTGGTTCTAGACATCAACTTCTTTTATGGTTGTGTTTTCCAGGACTGTGGAACAAGAATCATAACGTGTTTTGTGATCATGGGAATACGGAAAACAGGAGTAAAATGCATAGTGACCTACTTTTATGAAAATAACTGGAGCATATCACATATGTTTGTAACATAGAAAGCATATTAATATTTATGAGGGAGTACCTTTACTTTTGAGATAAATTTAAAAAAATATTTTGTTTTTTTTCATGGACCAGGTGTCTGATTCAAAAGTAAACTACATCAATTCTAATTAAACTAATTATCATTTCAGAATTGCTTCAGATTAACTGTAATATGTTTAACTGGGAGTAAGAGTCTCATCTAATTTCTTCCATAATATCTGGATGAAAAGCAAAATATTAAAGAAACCTGAAAATATTGAAAATTATATTTTCCATAATTTTTCACCTAAATGTCTTCAAAACCTTTAAACTAATGATGATTTGAGTTCCATAGTCAAAACATTTCTTTTGTAAAGAACATGAATCAGAATATAATTTTTAAGCTTAGCCATGTTTATATGCATGAGTGATTATTGCATAAGGAGATTAATAATAAATCACAGAGAGATTTATAAATAAGTTATCCATGGGAAACTGAGCTAGTGCTGCCAATTTACTCCTTTACTTTGTACACATTGGATTGTCATTAAACTATTCAGTTATAAGCTATTTAGTGTTTAATTCCATATATTGCCGTTTTATGAATTTAGGTAATAGATGCGGTGAGCTGCACAGCTACTGCTCACTGGCCTGCATGGCAATAGCTTTACTTGGAAGACTCACTGGAGCTATCTGCTTGAGCAGATATATATATATATACACATATACATATATAAGTGTATGCGTGTGTGTGTGTATCTCTGTTTGCTTACTGTCAGATTCTTGCCTTGACTTCAGCTGAAGTTGCATCAAACCTCAATTCAGTAGCTACACACTGCTTAGGACTAACATCTGTCAGCTACTATGGCAACTTCATTGGATTTCTGCACTGAAAAAAATACATTTTTTCATTATAAATTGAATGTGAAATGCCCTGATTATGTTGAAGGATGTGATGGGAATTACTAGGGTGGTCATATGCGGTTTCTAGATAAAGACATTATCCATCAGCATTAGGTCTAAATCAAAATAATCTTTCTATATGTTTTTGTGTGTGTTTGTTGGCCAAGTGCTCATTCTGATCATTTCTTTGGTGGTATTTATTATTAGGAAAGTTTAAAAACAGAAAAAAATAAAATTAAGAAATTGAGTGTTATGTAAATCATACCACACAGCTTTTTTATGATCCTATCAGTTTGAGAATGAGGGAGAGAGAAGACAGGAAGGCTTTTTGAATCTAATCTTACATAGTCCATCTGTTGTAGCATATGACAAGAAGTCAAGCATCTGAACTTTTAAGAGCCGTTATGGATCCTCGACATGGATCTGGCTCTCATTGTACAGCCAGTGTTGATACTTCTACTGATTGCAGTGATTGACTGTTGAGTCATATTATCCCTGGCCTTTCCGACTCCCTCACTTCAGGGGATATCAACACTAGTAATCGTCAGGCAGAGCTCAATTGATTATCTTCAGAATTTTCTCTGGCTATTGACCATAATGGAAAAAAATTGTGCCTCTGAATTATTCAGAATGAAAACATACACAGAAGAAATCAATAAGGCACATCTGATATTAAAGACAAATTAAAGCAGGCAGTATAACATGTCTTAGGGCATCTGCTACATACAAAGAAGAAAGCATTTTAGAGGTAAAGAAGACTATTTTCCTTCTTTCCTTTCATTCTTTTGCGAGTATTATATTTTAGCTGTCAAAATTAACATCTTTATGAATTAGGACATTAAAGGTTTCTTTTCAACTTGTTCTTTGTAAACGTTAGAATTTAACTTCAGACTCTAGTGCAATAATTCCTTCTTTGTATCCCCACAGTCTTTTTAACTTAAATGTAGCATGCTGTGCTGGAGGGATGAAATTATAGAAAAATGTTCAGGTCAGAAAAATCACATTAACAAATATCTAGAGCTAGGCACTAAGCCTCTGAAGACTTTGAAAGTGTTAGAGATTAAGCTAGTGAAGAAAAATGTGCCTCTCAGAAATATCTAATATGTTAGCAGTGGGAAAATGTCTCCTATATGAACAACAGCTATGATTTTTAAAAATCTGTGAAGTAGGGATGGCTTGGTTTTTTTGGGAAGAATTACTGAGGAGTATGTAAGTTTTCACTCCGAGTTTCTGATTCAAGACAAACTACATGGAGAATGGTGATGTAGTAGGTGTCATGTAGTATCCCTGGTTTTCTGTTCATAAGATTCATGATTTGGCATCATTAGAATATTCTATGATTGCAGATCTGCTATGAATGTGGTAAATTTCTCAGCAAGGATTGCAGAAAGATATACTGTGCCTGTGGTTTGAAGCAATCAAGATAACACACCGCAACACTCATGACAATGGGCAGCATTAATTCCCAGGCTGAACGTTTCTAGCATTGCCTTGGAAATCTGTACTGGGGACTGATTCCTTGCTCCCTCACTTCATGGATTAATACTTTTCTTCGGTATAATTCCACTATCTTCTTCATAGTAAATTTTAATTTACATGGGAATGAGAGGTGTGATCAAAATAAAAAAAATATACAATTGTAATGTAAGCAATATAAAAATGTCTTCTAAGGAATCAGACCCCTTTCCTAAAGGTATGAAAGAAGGGTAACCGCTGCTGTACTAATTATTGCTCACAGGAAAGGGAGTCATATCCAGGATGATACAACAACTGCCAGGAATGACAACATCGATGGCTGAGTGGTCTTTCAAAAAAATTGCACAACTGGAATTGGTTTCCATTCTTCGTTGAAATTCATACAGGTTGTTGAACCCTATGAAACTAAATGGATTTTTATTCAGGCTTTTGGGGGATGGAGTGAAATATAAAAGGAGCTGAAGCTGGTGTGTAAAAGGACAAACCTGAATGATTCCTGCTATTAGTTTGCCTTTTACTGGAAAATGTGAATAGGCTTAAGCTGTTAATACCAGTACATTTTTACTGCAAGAGGTAGGATTTCTAAAAATATAAATTATTGAGAGATGCAAATAAAATATTTAAAACTCCTTAATGTGTTAGGTGCCCAAGTTCTCTTGATCTCAATGGAAAAGCTGCTTAGCTGTTTAGAAAAATCATTCTGGTATCCCATCCTCCCATGTAAACATCTAAATACACCTGAAAGTCTGGCTAAAAATGCACAATGAGCTGTGGAGGGACTGAACACCATGGTTGGGATTCTTCTTGTCTAATTTTACACACAAGTGAGAAATCTTACAGAGTTTTAGAAACAGAAGTCTTTAATGTGATCAGAGATGTTATAGGATATGTGGGACAACTCCATAGGATTGCCAGATATGATATAGGACTTGAAGAAAACTTATGCCCTCCTGGAACTGCGGGTCAAGAGTAGAAGGGAGAGTCTGTGTTGTTTCAAATGGGTCTAGATGTGTATGTTCAGGCAACTGACTTCCATGCTGAGGTGTCTAGCATAACTTAATTTGTATGACTCTGCTCTCATTTCCATATCAGAGAGTGTTTTTGAGGTCCTGAATCTGGCAGAGTGCCCATGTGGTGTGGCGTCTCCTCATTGTCAAGGTTTGACAATGAAACCTGTGACCACTGGTTGAACAGAAACTGTGGACAACTACCACAGGTAAGTCTGAGCATGGCCCAAGGCACTTGCCTAAATCGCTTCACTGGCATGACCCAAGACAGTTAGCTGAGATTGGTAAAATGTGAGAAACATGAGAAATAAATATACCTTAAATTGCAAAAATTGAATTTTGCACTAATTTGGTGCTTATGAAACCACAATTTGTAATAGTGGGTGATGTTGAACCATAACTAAAACAAAATTTAGGAGAGTGTTCTGCTTGTGCAGAAAATGGTATTTCCTATCGGCAATGTGTGGTTGCTGGTTTATTCTTCATGTTGCTTGAAGCTGCCTTTTTTTCTCATTTCTCTGTCAGAAGTGTAATCATGTGTCATGATATCCTATGGCATCCCTGTGACAAACTGTTTCTAAAATCTGTATTACTGTGTTTAATGTGCACACAAAAAATGGGTGTGTCTGTTTTCTACTTTACCCGTAATTTTGAATGCTGTTTTCCAATTGTAATTAAACTTTTTGCTCCTGAAATAGAGGCAGAAATATCACATCATACTGACTTGATCCAGTGACAAGGAATTACTAAAATTCCTGTTGCTGTAAATGAAAATTCTGACTATTGAACCAAGTAAAATATGACCAATTTTATAGTCTATGAAACTAGTGGGAACTGCTTTGCAAAACTTCTTTTGAAAACAATTAATGCAGTTTAACACAGTAGAAATCTATTTTTTTCTGTTGAATTTTGCTGAAGATTTTATGTTGCTTGGGTAGATCCACATTAGCACACCAAGGATGAAACTTTTACCAAGACGAAACCTTAGACATTGTCCCCATGATTACTGCCACGCTATTGTCTATGGGAACACCAGTTCCAAGATTTAGATTACAGGACTGGTATGAGGGCTTTTTGCATCACAAACCCAGTGCAGTGCATGCATGTGTGTAAAATGTGTCTGTATTCTCTATATCAAAACTTGCTATTGCATAAAAGGCAATTGGATATTTCTCCTTTGTGCAGATGAAGAGATATTTTCTCAATATATGATTCTTCTCAGGAGATGTGTTCCTCTGTGAAAGAGTAAGACATGAATAAAGCTACAGGAATATTTACAAAGAATTGCAAGCATTGGAAAAATGAATTAAATGTGAAAGAATGTAAAAAACCAATACTGTATGTAAGCAAGGCCCTGACTAAAGGGCTAAGGGTCTAGATGCTTGCCTACTCGCAATTCCAATTTGCGCTGTTGTCAGAGCACAGAGGTGTTGAAGAGGTGCTCTTTGATCTGTGGCATAAGGACATGAAAACAAAGTGAGACCAGGTCAAAGCAGAAAGAGAATATGGCAGGAGTGATCTCGGAGGTTTTAAAATACTTTCTATGCTGTCGAATACCTGGGTGTCGTCTCAGTTTGCTCCTGACATGTCTTTCAGAGTGACCTTGTCAAAACAAACCCCAGAATTTCTAGGCATAGTTCACTCTGGCTGACAATATAGATAAGACTATACACAGATTTGGTTCCCTCTGTCCTACACAGTCCTCCAACACTAGTGCAATTGGCTTTGCATCCTGAGGCAACTCAAGCCCTATCTGAAGTATGCGACAGATACATCCACAAAATGTTATGAAAACACCACTTTGCTGGGCTGAGACATACTGTTTTGGATAGTCTGAGCTGAAAAACCCAAAAGAATAGTTTTTATGTTCCAGGGTCACAAGGGCAGTGCATGGAGCCCAGACAGTTGCAGGACCAAATGTTGTGCACTGTGAAGGCAGCCAGTTGGCCTTTCAGGGGGTTGTTCCCTAACAGAATGGATGCAACCCATTCTGTACTGCATAGCCTAAGGGACAGGATGATTCCCAGGAGCAGCTATACTGAGCAATGTACATGTAGCACATGTTGTCTACATTCTTGCAAAGGAGGTGAGAAGAACCACTCAAGTCTTGTTAACACTGTACAACACATCTATCTCATGCCTGAACCCCAACAAGTTTAATATATTCCTCTAGCTGTTTTGCCAGTATTATCTGGCCAATACCTCTCCCCATATGTTTGTGGGGTTTGAATCCTATGGGAAAGGCCTGGAATCCTCATATCCTGTTTCCCAAGTAAGCATTACCTTAACCACTATAAAAAAAGTCAAATTCTCTCCTTCTTCTGTTTCTTTCAGAATAAAAAACTAACTCTAACTAGAAACCTGTACTCAGACCTGGCTTCAGGATTATAAATGCCATATGGATGTGTGTTTTCCTTCTAGTCTGAATATATGCACTTGATATAGAAGCTTAAAGTTATCTCCTCCTCCATGGCATTTCTCACTCAATGACAGGTGGCCTGTTGTTCATGTGCCCATGTTTTTAGGTACCTGTTCCTTCCTGTATGCTGGATAAGAAGTAAGATTGCTAGAGATTATAACTGCAATGTTGATCTTATATCCCATTTGTGATTTTAGCCTGTAAGTTTACTATGAAACTATTTTGAATTATGTGAGGCTCATAAATTTTAAACTCAAAAAATAGGTTAGGTGATAGGCTTAGTTTCCATTTTTGTTGCATATCTAAGTTATAGTAAATTAAATATAAACTGTGTGGAGAAGAGTCAGATGATGAACAGCATTAGCCCTGTAGACTTCTGAAAGCTGAGAAAGGAAGCTCATGGAAGTGCATCCTTGCTTCTGTTCTCCTGAGCAGTCACTGCTGGCAATTGTCAGAGGCAAAATAGGTGGGTATTATGTCTGAGGTAAAGCAGCCATTTTAAGTGCTCCTAATAAACTTGTGGAATTGTAAGACCATGAAGTGTCCAAAAAAACTGCTATAAAAAACCCTGTGGGATATAGTTGTGGTCTGTGGAAGAGAAGGCAGTGGAGAGTGCTAATGCAAAAAATAGTTTTCATCTTTTCAGTCTAAATATTCACCTTTGTGCTCTTTCATGTATAAAGTGGGTTTAACCAGTCAGCAAAATAAAGAAACGTAACTGATGTTAGATAACAATTCTGAGGGAACCTTCTGCTAAATCTTGCCTGCTGCCTAGACAGTGGAAACATTTGTGGCTGCTTTTTTCCTGGGATTTTTCAAAGCGATCATAGTACTCATGTTGTTTGAGTCCCATTTCAGCAAAAACTCAGGGATATAAAAAATAAGCTTCAATACAATTCCACATATGGAGACATGATAAATCAATAACAAGAGAAGTCTGAGTTGCATGTCTTATTATGCTTTACCAACTTAAAAGCTCATTCTATTCATTTCAGTGTTAGTCCGTTGCCAGTGATTTCTGAGGAAGAGATACAAAAACATATTACAAGGAACAGGAGGGATGGAATATTTTAAAGAAATTTATTCAAAGTTATTTCAGAACTGACTGTTTGAAATGTTTTGGAAAGATGTTGGATTATTGTTACAGAGATTTTCCTGTTACATGGGAAGTGATATCACGTGGCTGCTTCAGTATGGTACTACAGTCAACATCTGGCTACAAAGCAGTTGTAATGGTCTACACCAAGGCCATAAACTGCATGTTGCAAGCCTAAACATAAGGTGCTTGAAGATGAAAAGTGAACTCAAGACCTGCACAGTATTTCCACGAAACCTTTCTCATACAGTGTAGAGATCTTTACCAATATGGTTACTTGTGCTCTGCAAACTCCCTACTGTCCTGCTCCTAGGAAGGAGGTCATCAGCTTTACATAATTTTATGTTTTCACAAGAAGAACTATATATTAAAAAATTAAGTGCCAGTAGAATAAACCACATTGAAGGTGTTTTCATCCATGACTTACAACTGGGCTCTGTGGCAGTTAGAAGATAATAATATTATTTATCAGGTGATATAGTGCTGATGCCTACAGAAAATTTAAGAAGGGAATTTGTTAATTAAACATGATTATTACTATCTTCAGAAAAGAAACCATACTTTGGGAATATTTTGTTATTATTTACTATTCAGCAGATCAAGAAAATCCTATTTAGCAATATGTAATTTCTAAAAAGTTGTTATCAAGCACAGTCGTTGGGGGAAAAAATTAAGAAAACTGAATAGACATAAATGATACTTCTGCCTTTAACAGGCAGTGTGAACAGTCCAGAGCAGAGGGAACTTCCTGCCCCCAACAGTTACGCAGATGTATTGGTAAAATGTCAAAAAGAGATGAGAAGTAAAATTGATCTTGGAAAGAAACCAAAGGATTACATCACAGGTTTAGTGATTCCAATCTACAGTCTAAATTGGAAACGGTAAAAAGAAATATGCAAGCACAAAAACAAAAGTGGTTGTAATAAAAATAAATAAATAAGGAGAAATTTCCTGAATTTGAAATGGTTTAACTTCATATGCCATTAGTTTGGATTGCGACTTTTTCTGAAATCAGAGGAAATGAAGGAAGTCTTGTGGCTGTGCCTTATTCTTCTTCATTCCAAAGTCCTCATGCCTCTGCATACTGAAATTCATCATTGCTAGGTTCCATAGTTCCTTTAAAAAAATTTGAGCTAGACAAGGTACCTACTAATTCAAAAAACATCAGTTTTTGAAAATAATTAGTTTTAAATGAACACTATGCTTATGTGGCTTTTCATGACATCTATCAAAGCTGGATATAAAAGTTTATGTTATGAACTAACTACTCTCTGTCCTGTGATTAAAGGGCACATGATGACCTCATGAACCACGCTTTAGACTTCCAGTGCTTCTGGCTTTAATATTCTGTGCTAGATTCACAGAGCTCTTCTACAGATGCTAAGTGTTCAATCCTGAAGGCTCCACTTCATCATCAGGTAATTAGTATTTTCATTAACTTGCTTATTGTCAAGGAAAATGAGCCTTGATCATCTAATTTTTCCTCAATGAGTTGAATATTGTAATATATCTATAATTAATGTGTTTTATGCCACAAACGTGTAATGGAGTGGAAATCTGAGCCTGCTCCCAGCAGTCACTGTCAGTAAATGTTTGATGAATAAACAGAGACTTTCTAATGGGAAATGGTGGTGACTTTTATAAGCAGACACAATAAAGACTTTATTAACATACTTAAGAAGCATTCTGGGAAATAGAATTGAATGCATTATTACTGTAGGCTCCTTTTGTGAAAAGTAAATTTTACTGTACCCATAACAAATGTTTGCTTGTTTGATGTAACTTGTAGTGTCATTCTTTTATGGAGCATCTTTCAGTGTAAATCTGTGAAGCATTCTAAATTAGCTACATATTCCCTATAGGTCTATGATCTAAAAAAAAATCCCTCTGAAATTTGTATAAATTAATCACTTATACACCTGGCTGTAATGGAAAAAGAAATAAAAAGAAAAAACCCAATGCCTAGCAGATATCTGAAATATCAAATTAAAGTGAAAGTCTTGTTAAAATGAAAATATAATGTAGGTGTTCAGAGAGTGAAGAGAAGCTGGGGTGGAATGGCAGATCATTTGCTATGTCACATCTGCTATAACTAAGACTAAATGTGTCTTTAATAGCTCCAGATGTAAATCAACATGCTATAATAAAGAGCCAAGAGTGTCTCTGAGCTAGTCAGGAACATATTTAGCTTCTCGACTGGTTCCAGAATGGAAACGAAAACTGTACTTGCTCAGTTTTCAGAGGTGTGTCACGTACGTATCTCCTGCTACAGTCAATGATGGCTACAGACTGTAAAAATACAGCCTTCAGAAAAAAGAATGTCTTTTCCCCTTTAAGTTTTGGGGTTTTTAAGCTGCATGGTGTTTGCCTTCTGAGAACACGCTGTATCTGGGGATGAACAACTTACCTAAGCAAGGAAGACACTTGAATTGCATTTACTGCTTTTACTAGCTAAGTGCAAAATCTGTGTCCTGTTTTGCATGCAACTCAGAAGCTTTCTGTGGCATTGATGTAATGTGGTGGAGATGGGTGGAAAAAAAGAGTAGAGGAGAAAGGGAGAAGGGATAGAGAGTAGGAAGCAAAGAGAAGTTTTCCCTAAAAGAAAATTAGAGTGGAAAATTATGAGAGTAAGCAGGCTGGCCTGCCGTTGTGGCTTCTCTCCACATCCCTGTCACAGGACCTTCAAATACTCCCTGCTCTGACCCACCAGCATCAGCCATCAACATTTTGACTGAGCGGCTTTGATACCCAAAGTCCCTGCCTGACTCACTGGCGAGGCACAAGCACAGGCTGGGAAAGGCTCCCACGCTGCCTGCGCTGCCAGGAGCGGTCCAGAGACAGTTGGCAGGGCCAAACTCCAGAGCATGCTCTGGGACAGGAGCTGTACACATGACCATGGGGAGCTGGCTCTGTTTCACATGTCTGAATGGGAACTTGTCAGCTATACCTCATGGGGAGGACTCAGCACACCTAGGGTCTGATGCATCTGTCCTACTTTAAATGTCTACCTTAAGATTCTGATTCAAGCTGCGATGAAATATTTCAAATTCCTTGTTTGATTTAGAAAGCAAAAGTTTTAATTTTATGTTCTTCTAATCTTATAATTAAGATACTTTTAATATTATGTTAAAATTTTACATTATTTAGAGAAAAATGTGATGGGCCACGTCATTATTAAAGAACTTTAATTCTATAATGAAAGTCAGTACTTTTGCTTTGCATTCCAGTTTGGCAGAATGAATGGCAAAATTGTCTTTGGACTAATTTTTTAATTTCCAATGTGCTCTGGTAGATATAAAAACAGAACACTGCAGTTTTAATACAAGTAAAACCCAAGACAGTTATTTTGTAGATGCATCCAGTATTCAGAAAAGAATTGTCTACTCTTGTGTGTTTTAACTGACCAAATGTAGATGTCTATTATGTCTATGTTTAAAGTAGCTGATAAACTCCCAGAGCAATCAATGAAGAGACACTGTCACTTACAGATTGTGATTTATCTCATCCTAATGTAGCTCTCTGGAATAAGTTAGATGAATCGCAGTCTAAGGGTGTGTATTTCTCATCACCTCTTCACCAACTTTAAGGAGAATCAAAGGTGATACTCTATCTTTCGTATTGAAATTATCAATATCAATATTTTGTATTAATTACAGTATTATCTTCTATACTCAGATATTGAAGTCTACTTAATGGATGCTTAGATAACCTAGATAAATCTCCCTTTGAAAACAAACTGGTCAAAGCATTAGGAATCTGAGTGTAGAGAATAATTTGGAATGTCAGAGGATGAAGCTGTGAGAATGAAGTTGATTTTTTTTAATGATGGTGTAGGTTAGATGTGATCTTGACTTACTACAGCACAAGAAATTTCACTGAAGGTGTTCAGCAGAAGCAAGACTGAGAACTTATGTGAGGAATTCTAACTCTGGCCTACAAGGTTTTTCCACTGGGCAGATTCTCTATCTCTCCTAAAAGGGATTTAGTCAAATCAACCTGTGGAAAATAATGTTAAGAAAATTAAGTCATGTGACTGAAAGCTGTGTTCATTCCACCTAAATTTAGACACCTAGATGGGGGTCCGCAGTGAGGTGTAGAGTCACCATAGCTTCATCTGGGGAAAGACCAACATCTTCATATCCAGTCTTCTTATGCTGTGTATCTGCCTCAGCTCTTGCTATCTACAACTGGGAATAAAAATATCCTAAACTCTGAAGTTTGATAACTACGACCTCTGACAAGTGTAATTTAGCTATAAAGGTCAGAAAATAAATCTTACATTGTCTCAAACTTCCAAGTTTAATTTTAAAAGGTTTTTTGGTGTATGGTTAAGTTGGTATCAGAATAACAATTTTTATATTCATTGTCTGTTGCAATTATTCAGATGGATGAGGTGATTTACAACAGATGGAAAAAAGAATACCAAAATCCTAAAATCAAAAACCCAATAAATCATTACATAAATATATTTTAGTGCTCTCTGGTACCATAAACAAAGCCAACTCATTTAAACAGTGGTCCAATTTTCAAGATGTTGGAGGAAAGAATATGTTGATGCAAGAAAACCAGTTAAGTAAGATTTTTTGACATTTCTGTCTTCAAGCCAGTGTATTGGGTGGAATCTGGATTGTTTTGAAAGTATAGGGAGTTTTGGCAGGGTTTTTCACTGCAGCCAGGATTATATTTGTTTTCTCCAGTTCTAGTATGTGGCAGTGTACTGAACAGTATAGGAAATATCTTAGAATTAGCCCCATGCTTTCCTTAACTAAAAGCATATTATTTTGTATCTGAAATGCAAAAAGGGAAGAAAGTATTTTGCAGGCCAGAGTTAACTATTACCACAACAGATAAAATTCAGGTATGTCTTTTTTTCCCACTAGAACTACGCAGGTAGAAGACAACAGAGCATTGAACATCAGCAGCACAGACTGGAAGCTGTGCTGTTCTCCATTATGCTGCTATTGATCTCAATATCTACACCTTTTTTGTAGTTTGTACTCTCATTATTGAAACTAATATTTGATCCTGTCTTCTAAGAAGAGATACACATATTTGTACAGACTTCATTGATCTTACGTGTTTTTCTGGAACTACCTGATATTTGGTAAGATATTTATCTTTGGATAAGATACTTGAATTTTTACAAAAATAAATTATTGAAAGTGCAAGTTAATGACTTTTATGAACAATCTTAATTAGAAATAGATGAGACAAACACGGCAATGAAAAACTGAAGTAATATGCTGTTTTCTATTTCACCGCAAAAGGCCAGAGAAGAAAAAGAGGTTGGCAAAATAATGCATATAAAGGCCAGATATCTGTGTCCTGAGGCCATCAGACACTTCCCTAATGGACTACAGAATGTGTAAAATAATTAATCATGTGGAGAAGGTATTGCCAGGGTTAGAGATGGGGTCCTCAGCTTTTAATGGAAATGCTATGTGATTGAGCTGGGAAAAAAAAAAACTTCTGTAGTTAAAAGAGGAGGGCATCTGTCATACTTAACTCATAATAGTTTAGGAGCACAATAAAATACCAGACATGGTTCAGCACTTTTATTTTGTGGGGTATTAAAACTATATACGATACAGGAAAAGTACAAATATACATTGAACCACTCTCCATGGCAGTGTTCAGAAATTTCAGTAGGAGAAATGCTTAAAAGGTTAAACTGAGTGTCTCTGGGGTCAGATTTGTTCCCTCACTAGCAATACATCTCCCTGAGTAATCTTTCTGTATATACTTTAAAAAAAAAAGGTGCATTTTCTACCTGCCTGTTTGATAGGTTGCTGAGACAGAGTGAAAATGGATCATTTTATTTATTTCTTTGCTAGAGGCCTGAACGCAATGAGCATATCTTAAAATAAATAAAAAAAAAAGATTGTTTTGGTATTAACATACAAATTTTACAGGCAAATTACAGTACTAAGACTGAGGAACTTCAAAGATAAACACAGTTAAGGTTATGTATGCACATGAAAACTAAATCTATCCCTCTGGTGGAGGTACGATATGATATAGTCTTTAGTAATATGAACTGGAACTTATCTCTTTCACAGGATACTGTCCTCATTTATTGTATGGGATAAACAGAGTTCGTTTTTTGGGCAGTTCTTTAAATTTTCTTGCATCCCCATAGGTTATCAAATGAATGTAACCCTTATTTCTTCTGTGCTATTTCAATCACTCATCCAACAGTTTGGGTGTCCAAATGGGGGTGGCTTACACCTACATTTTATTCAGAGCTTGAACATTATGCAGTATGCAGGGATGCTACTCAGTACACTCACAAACTGAACTGAGAAGCTTCAAGCTGGCTGCTCAGAAAATGAGAGTACAATCCATTGAAAATCATATAGTTTGAGAGTATTAGTCGACAAAAGAATGAT
Organism: Sula dactylatra; assembly: GCA_013389905.1. NCBI lineage: Eukaryota > Metazoa > Chordata > Aves > Suliformes > Sulidae > Sula > Sula dactylatra. The sequence goes on along the minus strand of WEKW01027412.1, from coordinate 18,701 downwards.
TATTAGCCAATAGGCTTGAAAAAGCAAGATATATCTAGCTGTGCAGGAGAGTTCTTAGAGGCACCATAGGAAACATTTAAAGGTTCTCCTTTGAATTACTTGGTACAGGTCAAATTATACACAGTAAAGAAAATTGACTTCAAACTGAAATAGTGACACAGAGAGAATGAGTTAGTTACAAACTTTTCACTTGTCTTTGCACTTTCTGAGTATGTCTAGAATCAGAAATACATTGGTTGGAATGTGCCCAAAAAAGAATTTTTTTGGGTCACCAACACTCAAATAAATATTTCAAGAGAATCTAAACTTGTAAGATTTCCAGTTCAACTAATCCAATCTATAATTATACTTTAAAGAATCTAAATTATGTCAGTATTCATATATTTTGAGGGGTTTTATTGAAGCATTAGCAGTTTGACCCCACTCAGGAAAAACTAAGTTTTAAAATAGCCAGTTAAGGAGAAGAAGAATTACCTGGAAGAACATAAATATAGGAACAAACCTCAGTAGTGATATGTGAATGAAGCAGAGGAAAAAACATTCCCATATAGCCAAATTTAGGATCACATTGAGAGTCAGGTTGCACTGATTAGACCAAAAGGATATATGAGAGGAGTCGGCAACAGGACACAAACGTATTATTAACATTGCTTTCCAGCTTGGGCAAGATGTTCATCCCATTCAGCACTACCATCTGAGTAGGACTACAGGAGTCCTAATCCTATACAGCAACTCACATCACTACGAGCAAGACTCTTGTAGACATCGCCAAACACTGCAGCCTCAGAGGCTGCACATTTCTCAGTCCTGCTGCCTTTGGATGCCCTCTGGATGGAAAGAAGGGAGTGGCTGCCAAGAAGGAGGCATGTGGAAGGTACTAGGAGAGTTGCACTGGCAGGAAAGAGGAGATGAAAAATATAAAGGATCTATATCTGAAAGGGATTGAATTCTAACAGAAAGTAAAAAGGGCTGGACTTCTGCCCACGCAAGTTAATGGGAGTTTTGACATGCATTTCAGGAGCTCTAGTGTCAGGGCCCAATGAATTAACAAGGGCTGGAGCACGGGAGAGAAGAAATAAATAGACTGCCCACAGGAGTAAAGCTGTTTGTGCCTAAGGGTATGACCACGCTGTGATTTGGCGTGTGTATACATATTCACACTAGCTTTAATCTAGATTGAATGGATACTACTTAGGGTGTCTGAGGCTGTGACAGCATATACTTCAGCACAGGCTGCACAAGCCTGCAGAACATCCTGGCACTTTCTCAAGCAGCTGCCTTCCCCTGAAGCGTGTGGCTGCAGCTTTACTCAAATGTAGCTGTACCTCTTCCAAGCATCATCCCCCAAAACACTGCAGGCATGATGTAAGTATTTGGAGTCTCTGGGCTTTAGGTGAGGGGTGTTTCAACATCTCTACCGTACAGCTGCAGAGAAGGTAGCTGATGTTCAGATTTTATAGCATGAAGTCTGTGCAATGATGCTCAGTTTCCAATACACTGATGATGCAACCGAACTATGTTGTAACAAAATATGTATTTGTGAGTGTGTGTGTAACTGCGTTTGTTTGCTCAAACTCTTAACAAAATAGATGTTAAAAGGAGAAACTATCAGTACATACAAGCACTGATGGACCCTTAAGTGCAACGGGTTAAGCTGGTGTGAAGGGGAAGGAGGCCGGGTGTCTGAACGTCACAGCTGTGGCCCGGTGATAGACAGGCTGGGGCAGTGGAGGCGAGAAGAATGGTCATATGATGGTAGTTGAAGTGTCAAGGGGGTATAATTTATTGAAAAGCAGATCACAAAGGAGAAAAATCCTTCCTGCATATTATTAGTGCTATTGATTGATTTATATAGTGCATTTCTTAAGCAAAGCTCTTTATAGAATTACAAACTATTAAAGCTGAGTGAATAACTCACAATGAATAATTTATCCCATGAATTTAACCTTTCTTTCTGCTCATGAAATAGCCACAAAGAGATCACTATTTCCTTAATTATTCAATGAATTTTTTTAATGAACTTCTAAAACACTATGATCACCAAGAATGTTCTGATAATACAAAATAACCAAGGTTTCTTTGGGTCCTGACTCTTTAGAGACAACAAAACTTGTGGCTAACAAAAACATGTGCACTATCCTATGCAAATCGGGTGGCTTGCGGTACATGTCTACTACACAGTGCAGTGCTTTGTAGAGATAGCTGAGGTCTCTCTGAGTAGGTACAGTTTTAGGACAGAAAGCATGAGAGCTGTGGCAATGTGGAGCTCTAGCCCTGCTATTTATCCCTGAGTAGAAATAGTCTCTATGTAGCACAAGACTTACTGCTACTACCTGGGGATGCTGTCAAGTGTGGGTGCACGGAGCTGCAGGGTCTTGTGGAGATGACAGAGTCCCTCTGGAGCCTCTCTGCAGTGTTGTGCAGCTCGGGAGTACCTAGAGGTACTTCCCGTACATGTCAAGCCAGCTGGTTATGCACCCGAGAGCTGGTTTTTTGAATCAAATCTTGAATTCATTGTGATTCAGCATAAGGCAAACAGTAATTTTTTTTCCCTCACAGGACAAGTATGTAAAGCTCTGAATTTCAAAGCTGTGCTACTCTAAAATTTCTTTTCCGTGAATATTCATGTAAGTGGAATGCAAGTCTATTCTCTGGCATGTTTTTGCCAGAATAGCTTAATTCCATAAATGTTGGCAGAAAGATAACATGAAAGAAGAGAGGACTTCAAACTGTGACAAAATAGCTGGAGAAGTCCTGCACTTGACCAACAAACCAGCTATCCCTTGGAATTGTTCTGCTTCATTTATATTAAACATCAGTCATCCCTGAGGAAAAAGAGAACTAAGCAGTAATAGGAGTAGCAGAAGCACTATCCAATAGTTTGGGGAGAAGACTATGTCTTCTGAAAAGGAGTGGGAACTGAGGTTTCATTATGAACTATAAGGAGTACTGGGTAGCATCTCATGTTAACCTATCATCTGTAATGCAACCATCATTTCTGGAGGCTAGGAGTAGGTTCTAAAGTTACAGTAAATGCTCACCACCCTACGATTTAGCTCATTTCCTTTCAAGTTATGCCACAGAACTTTTTAAAACTGTTTCACAATTAAAGTTTCATGCTGCACAGATGGAGAAAAATGAACTTCCAGCATAGCTCTGTGTTCTGGCAATGGACAGTCCCTTTTTAATTACAGAACAAAGTTTGAGATATTTCCACTATTACTTCATTCTAGTGCAGTGGCAAACAAGACTGAGGAGTAATGTATTTTGGAGCTGCGACTGAGTGTGTTTGTTAGTGCTTCCTAGTGTTAATACCCTGAGTGTGGCAGCAGATTAATAATTCACATGTGTAGCACAGTGTGGTCTTTAAATGGAGTAATTTAAAAAAAGATATTAACAATATCTATAGTTTTTTTAAAGGAGAACTTGATTTGATATAAGGAAATACAAAATCCTACTCTCAGAACTCTGCTGAGCTTCCAGATGGAGAGCAGACTGAGTCTTTATTTGTCTTTATTCACTCTTTATTTTTTAGATTTGGGAGTGCGATTTTCCTGAAAGATGGCATTAATTGCTCTGAGACCTGGTTTCTGTCAGCCCTTTTGGCAGGCTCAGGGGAGCACTTTTGGAGTGATTTCCCAGTGGTTAGGACCATATCTTGAAACAGTCACCAGATTTCTTCTGGGTGGAAGGAAACCAGGCGAGCTCTTGGATTGCTCCTGGGCTTCCGCATCCCAGGACCAAGCTGGAACAGGTCCAATGCAACCACCTCCCCAGGGTGAGTATGAAGTGGATTTCAGGTTCTCAGCAAGAACTGTTTTGATCTATAAATCCATTCCTATTTGTCCACATTAATCAATAAGGTAGATACAGGCTCAGTTAAGGAAAAGGCCAATAACCTAACTTAATTTCAGTTTGAGTCAGTCTGGATGTCCAAATTGAAAATATCATGCAAACAGAGATAAAACACTGTTCTGACTTTCTGATGAACTTTAAACCTCTCATATCAGATTATTACCTTGTGAGAAAGTAGCTATGTTATACAATTTTCCTAAAACACATGCTAATTATGATAATGTGTCGTTCTCATCCTAGCAAGCTAAACAATCTCTCTACCTTCATAATATTTAAATAGAGAATTAGATCATTCTGGATACCTGATCACTGTGCACTTCAGATGTTTAACAAATGTTATGAGCGTAAGTGTGCATCTCAAATGTATATTTATATTGTTGTGCATAGAGTAATGTGTCTTCTGGGTCCTATTGTAAGCAAGCTGTCAAGCTTAACTGGGTTAGCCTGTAAAAATATCTTTCCATAAATAAATTGAAAAAAAACCCCCAACAGTCAAGCAGCGTCTTCTAATGGGCTTGATCGAAAAATAAGGGGGGAAAACATAACAACACAATAATGTAGTCCTGTGCAAATTGCTTCTCAAAATGTCAGTATTTGTAACTTTGGGATATACTCGGCTTTTGGCTACTTTTCTTTGTTCTCTGCTTGGTGAGGTGGAAAATTCCAGATTCAATTATGACCAGTCACGCCCAGTTTGTTATTCATCTGTTCTAGTTCACTCATGTCCTGCCAACTTACATATGACTAAAATTATCCACAGAGAGATCAAGAGTGCATTTGCCTGCAACACGTTCAGTGCTGCAGTAGCAGAACACAAGTATGACAGCATCAGACAGAAGTAGTGACTTTTACAGACAGCCCAGTACCTGAGGAAGATTAGAAGTAAAACACAAGATCCAGAGATTATGCCTGGTGAAATTATAACGATGTTAACAGAGATCAAATATAATTTATTTTGGTTCCTTTTCTGAGCATGAATTCTCTGTTGCTGTGGCTGTTTGTCTCTTCTCTGTCACCCTCTTTGATCTGCTTTGTTTTCTCATACAAATACTGTATGTAATTATGACATTTATGCCAACCTTTAAAATAAAATCACTTTTCTTTTGAGGAGGGCTACATAGTAGTACTACCAGACTTCTAAACCCAGAGTAAAATGCTCTGACATTCTAACAGATGAAAAAATAATTGATTATATAAAACTTATTTTAGAACTTGCTAATTAAGATTATGAACTGCTTCCATTAAGAACTCCAATTTAGCTGTTCATTCTTTTCAGGAAAGAAATGATCTGTTTTTTAATCATCTGGGTGAAAATTCTTTCTTTTTTAGTTCACAAAATATTTTGTTTTCCGGAATTTGCTGATGAGGAACTTAGTGTAAAAGAGAAAGTTGTCTTTTCTCCCTTTTCAAAAGGGGTTTAAAAGTGAGTGAATAATGATAAAAATTAAAAAGGCTCTCCAGTGGAGACAGCCTTCAATGAGGACTAGGTGGTGGGCATTTGAAAACTTATGATGACATATTTGGAATATTTTTGCAGTTTACTTCTAGTATATATTAGATAATTCAGAAAAGGAAAAATTTCTGTTCCTATATTTCTTTTCAGCCTGAACTCATACTGAGATTTAGTTCTGCATCCTCCTTTGAGATCAGTGCTGACTGCTTCATTGCCTTCATCTTGGATAGCCACCAATGTTAACACAAAAGGAAACAGCGTGCCACCATTCTGACTTAACAGACGCCTCTGAAGGAAATATGCATAAATTTGGGTGATCATAGAAAAGTAAGGAACAACAGGGACTCAGCTATTTTGGTAACAAACAATGAATTATAACAAAAACTATAACCTGAGAGGATGAGACTGAGGTTTTAACACCTATCAAGTGTATTCTTGACCAACCTGAACATTCAAAACTGCTGTTGTTTTATTTATAATAATGAAGTTACTTAATGAAGTAAAATCATACTTCTTCCAAGTTCATAGTATTATGGCTTAAAAGTTCTGTACAGAATAGGAGACTTCAGGAAAAACATTCCTTTCCTCCTGGCACAGGTTGGGATTCAACACCAAACTTCACAAGTTATAGTGAAAAAACTTAGAAGTGGACCTGATGCTATTGACATCTGAAAGATTCCTGCAGGCATCATTACCGCAATTTTTTACCAATGTTGTGTTAGCATACAATGGCTATGCAGCCAATTGCTGTATAGCATTGCACTGTAGAATTAATTCTAAATAATTTTGTATTGTTTTTGTTGTCTAGCCTAGGAGCCTTATCCCTGGCTCCCTGACAACTTATCACCAAATAAATTCTTCCTCTTTATTCTCTACCCTCTGAATGAACAAGTGCTTGGAAACAAATCATGAATATCATAACTTTACTAAATGCATTGAGCTCCACTCCCCCTGATTTGGTGAATGCAATTTTGTCTGCCAGTGCCACATACCAGTTATGCCCTGATGTACTGATGTTATTTGACCTTTTCCACTTGTTAATCAGAAGAGGAATTCTTCTGCAGTGCCAAGACACATGTAACCTTGGGGCAATGTCTCCAGCGTGGTTGCTGGTCTCTAGATGTTTCCACAGTGCAAATGGTAGATGCTGTATTTCTGTAGACCATTCACCCTGTGTCCCCAGATTGTGTTGCCCCTTCCTGTCTGAGCAAACTGTTCTTTCCCTCTCCCCTGTTAATAGACAGTCCTTCACTGCACCCATCCCATCTCAGCCCTCACTTAATCCTGGTCTAGCTCTGCTTCCATTTCAAAATCCTTTAGACACCCGCTTTTTTTTAAGTACCGGCTGATGACTTCACCCGTTGTCAGTTTTACAGTGTATGTGCCACTATCCAGATGACCTAACAGAGACAGGCTGTGAAACTCTGCTGCCTTCTCTCTTGGTGCTGATTTCTTGGTGCACATTTTGAAGGGTACAACTGCAAATATGTTCTTTCTGTTGTGCCCTGTCATCGATTTTGGCCCAAGTACCTATGTATTTCTCCACCCCACATACATTTCCCTGCCAACAATATGTTGGTGATGCATGCGAGTGCAAAAAGGGATTATGATTATTACTAGGATAACAACCTCTACTGATTGTTTCAATTTATCTTGTTGAAATTTGCAGTCAGCTGGTATTTCTGTAATATATTTTAGCAGCATTGATACCACTATTTCCTTTTGCTGTCTCTGCATCTTTTCTTCTTTCCTTGTCCTGTGTTTATATCCGATAAAACGCATACAGCTCCACATGGAATCTGCTGCTTTTGTTCCAGAACACTAGGGACATGACCTTAAAATTAAGCATAGAAATAGTGGAACAAGCTGAAACTGAAGTTAGAGAAGGAGGGTTCCAGACTATTACAGAGCAATTCATATTGAATAGCATTGGACCTGTGCTGACATATTAACAATAAAAAGGAATCATCTGTGGAAGCAAAGATGGTAAGTCACAGAGGGCATATATAAGTGCAGCCTCAGAGCTATAAAAGCCAGACTGACATTTATCACTCTGTGCATATTGGAGCTGTCATGTTGGTCCTCAGATGATCGTGTTACTACCTTCAAGACATTTTTTTAGATATGAAGCAAAGATTAGAGAGGGAATGAGAGGGAATGAGAGAGGCTTGCTAATAAGTATTGGGTGAAAGCCACATAAAGGAATTAGCANTATTTGTGCTAAAAGCTATTATGTAAATATATTGGCTTATATAAGCTTAAATAGGATGACACAGGAATGCAAAGATAGGGCATACATACAGATCTATTGAAATGATACTCTGTGAGCATATCCTCTAATGGAAAATTGTGTATTCTCACTCAGAGGGCAGAAAAGAACCATATGTCTATTTTAGTGGTTATGTCCTGAAATGATGCACTTATTCCTTTTATAATATTTTGAAATAAATACATATGGGACCGGTCAGATGTCAACAGTGGCACTGAAAAGAGTATGAATTAGTCACACTGGCACACAGGGCCCTGGAACAATGAACACT
>WEKW01027411.1:16597-32026 GCA_013389905.1 Sula dactylatra | reverse complement strand
ATTACAGAGTTGGACAATTGCACAAGAATACAAACGGCTTAAACTGATGTGCGAGACTGACTCTTGGGAATGAGTCAAATGTTCATTTGGAATTGAAAATGCACAGTCCCGGGAGAAGATTCTAAATGTGTTGGATTTTTGTCAGTAAGTTAATTGTCAGCAATGGTATGTAAATGATAATTCACTGTTACCTGTGAAACAGTATCACAATAAAAACCCTAAACTCTTCACAAGACTTTTTTTTTTTGTTGTTAGGGAGGAAGGTTTAAAATTGAACATTAATGCAACATACAATTTGTACATTGTACAAAGTTCCCTAACCCATATCTCTAGTCTAACCTAGATAGTTATTTAGTTTAATTAGATTCCAGATGTCAACTTCAAAAGTTAAGTTATTCAGATGAAAAACATAAACTAATAATCAGTGCAGATCTGAAAATGTTTGAAGTTATTTTTGTCTTCATTTGCAGTACCACTTGTCACCGATGCTGGCAGCTTTAGGACATGTGTGATTACTTCTCTGTGCAGACAGAAACCTATTTGTTATCCTGTACTTAAGCACATGCTTTCAGTCTTACCAGTACCTCATGAAAAAATCTTGACTTAGAGTTGAGTTATGGATCTTGCTTCTACAATTCTGTATGTCTATGACTTATTCAATCCCATGACCTATTCAATCCCATCTGGAGACCAGTGGCTGTCTTACACTCTTTCAGTTTCTGTGTGTTATCCTTTGTGTCTCACCATTCTGTTCACTTACACAATTTGGCAGATTGGAATTAAATTGATTTGCGTTAATAGGTAGGACAGCAAAGTCTTTTAATTGGTGATGCCCAGTACATATGGATACAGAAATACAGATTAGCTTGTTAAAATAGACTGTTACGAAAGTTTTCCCTGAAAATGGGTGTTACTTTGGTCCGTATAGCTAAATTACATATATAATATGGGTCCAATGCATATGTGCATTAAATATAGGACTCTAGGATACTCAGTAAGATCAATAGTGGAAGGAACAATCACATAAACAGTTACAAAACTGAGCTCCTTAGTTGCCAAAGCGAAAGAGGTACATACACTCCTCCTCCCTCAGAAAATCCCACAGACACAGAGTTAGTCTCTACTTGCAACCCATCAGCACCTCAATACTTTCTTCAGCACTGCTTTTCCCTTTATTATAAGAAGGAAATTGGTTAGTGACAAAGGCAGCTGCCTCCTGCTATGGCTGGCTAAAAATACTTGGTGTGTGATGGAATGATGTTTCATCTCTCTTATTACAAAAAAAAAAAACAAACCCAAACCCCAAACAACCAATGAACCAAAAAAATCCCCCACAAGAAGCCCCAAACCAAGCATACAGTGCCAGTGGAGCTTCTGACTTGACAGCCCAGGAGTGTGAAACCCCAGAATGGATAAAACAACATTATACTTCCCTGGGATATCTTCCATTGGCCTCTCTTGACCTGAAGAGACCAGTGGGTGTGATGAAGATGCCATCTGGTTTATGGCTTTTCATAAAAATGAACTCTGGAAAGTCTAAAATGAGGTGAACAGGGTACCCTTTTGTTGGAAACTGGCTTGATGCCATGAATGTCATTTAACGTGCATCCATGATGTCATCATGCAGGACATGAAGGTGGGTGGTTAACAGGGCCTGCTGTGTTACAACAATTCCTACATTCTCCTTGGATATATGATGAAAGAATAGGGCTGTTCAGTTAAGATGCATTTCAAAATAAGAGATTGAGCAGAACAGCATATCTTGTGTGCACTTCCCTGTGCTACATTCATTAAATGCTGGGAACTGAAGCAAAAGCTTAGTGTGTGTATTTGATGATGCTTGGTTAATGGCATATATGCATCTCTTATTGTGATGTTTACTTCTGTGATTTCAGAATCTCAAATCTGTGAACCTGAAACCTAATTCCTGTTCTTACTACATCCAGCAACTTCTTGGATGGATCACAAATAAGCTCTAAATGCTACACCAGTAGTGAAATCCTGATACCTTAGTTTGTTGCCGAAGCTTCCTCTGCAATGCCTGGGGACAACAGTATGGGAAAGAACATTCTGTAAATCACACTGGACGTCTGCTGAGTTCAGTGGCTAGTGAAGGCAGCACATCTTTATGTGCAGAAGCTTGAGATGAAAACAGTGTTCTACTGTTCTCACGTCTTACATACAGATATCATGTGAAAAATGCTAATCCAAGTTGTGCAACACTCTTTGAGCCTTATTAGAGAGCTGGGTTTTGTGTTTATTCAGGCCAAGTGTTTGAATCCACCTACAGTCAGGTGAGGTTTTGTACCACCAGAGTCCAAGGGCTTATATTCTATCCCTTATTTGTTAAAAAGGCATTTTATTTTGTAGGAGAGTGACTCAATCTTGTTTCCTTTGACTTGGGAGCTAATTACACAAATGAGGCAAGGTTCACTTCTAATATGAACCTTGTGTTCCTCAGAGATTTGCCCTAAAAACTGAAGGTGGTAGACTTCAGTGCATACATGATGATGGCAGTATGCTTACGTTGGGAATTCTGTCCCAGGGCTGTTGGCCAACCTGCGCCTTCCGCAGCTTCCAAGTTCTGCAGCAAAAACTTGACTGTGAAGGCAGGAATTGTTTTTTTATTAAGTCACATTTATATATTCCAAAATTGCACTGCTGATGGACAATTTTATTCTAAAAATACTTTTTTTCCAAATAATATTTTTTTACTGTATTTTTTACTCTACTTTTCTTAATCTTTATAATTTTTCATGTATGTATGGGGTATGGAAACCAAGACAGCCGCTGCTCAGCACTGTATGTCCTGTGGGTGAGAGTAGCTTCACGGATGTAAAGGATGCTGACGTGAATAAAATAGAGGTAATAAAGAGGGCCTGTTTCCCTCCTGTGTAAAATGAAAAGGATAACTGGAATGCCTTGACAAAGAGAAGAAAGTAGGATTTCCCAGATCTCATGGGCAAGAAGCAAATATACTTGGTACACACAGCTGTGAATATACAGTGCTGTGAAACTTCTCAGGAAATGTGAAAAATTAATGGATGTAGAGTTGATAGGCGGGTGACATGGACAATACAGTAGTCCAATCTAGACATGTCTGGCTTTAGAAATCTTGGACAAAAGCTGAAAATTCTCTGCCCATAAAAATATTTCCAGGGCAAGACCCAGATGTGTATAGTAAAAAGTAAAAGTATTTTTGTAATTAGAAGTATTAACGAGATACTCAGGACAATACACAAACATTCTTATCTCAAAAATGCCCTGAACTAGAACTTCCCACTCTTAACCTAGACTTCAAGAACTGAAGGAGTAATTTTTCTTTTTTTTTTTCAGGTGGAATTCAGTAAACATGGAGATGACTGCAAGGAAGCTAAGATTTAGTTCCTCCAGGCTATGGTTGTTCTACAAGTGTGTGAAAATTATTTTTCCTAGGACTGTCATGCCAATGCTTCTCAAAAAAAATAATACTGTATAATCTCAAAGGTGTTAGTAAGAATTGAGAGAGTTCTGCATTGTAGGCCCTTCCTCAAAGGGTAAATCACCTCAAATTTATTATAATTGGTCATTTCCTGATGTAATGTATTTTTGTTGGTTTTGTGTCGGGAGCAGCCAGATAATATCCTTCTCAGTCTTCTCTATTATGTCACGTCCTCTAACACAAGTAGATTGCGAGAAGCCAAGACTAGCATGACATCACAACTTTGGAAGTAGATTCCAGGAGCTTGCAATTTCCACGTCTAACTGACAGTAAGCTGGAGTGGGTGGGTGACTGTGCAGTAGCTGTTAACATTTTCTTTCTGAGAAGTGGCTTGAAAAGAGATTAAGTTTCACTTGGTTACACAGCCTCTCATTTCCAGCTGAACTTCTTTTCTGTTGTCAAAAATATGTAACTCCTCTGACAGAACATTATGTTTCTAATTTACCTTCAGCACAGCAGAAAGCATCACATCTTTTACTTAGAAATACATTTCCAAAATCACACAAACAGAGGTCCAGCAGCTCTGCTTGTGAAATGAGATAATTCAGAATTATGATTTCTAGCATGATAGATAAAGCTAACAGGATTAATAAAAAGCCAGTGCTTGTTTCAATATCCATATTGTATATTAATGAGTCTTAGCCAGTGCTCAGCAATGCTGTCAGATGTGCCAAGTTCTTGAAGTGGAAGCAAATGATATAACCAATAAAGAGAGAACAGCATGGTGGAAGATTTCAAATAAACTGCTGAAGCTACAGTTGTCTGGCATTAGTCAAATTCACTTGATTAAAAATACTGTCCTGCTTTTATTTCAGCATCTTACTTGGAAAAAACATTGCAATGTCCTGGAAAAGGAAGTGGCAGGGTAGGATAAGTAATGAAGAGAGAGGATTGATGAGAATGCTTTTGCTCTCAGACATGATTCCCAAATTTAGGCTGCTGTTTCAGTCACTTAAACCCCTCGAGTGAGACCATGACCCAGAAAAACAGTCCTGTCCTTCCCCAGTCGCATATTTCCACTGCTTCTCTTGAGCTAGTAATAACATTAGCACAACTGCATGGTAAGCTGGGTTAGAAACTGGCTAAAAACTTTTTTGGCTGACTTAGGTTCAACCAGAACAGGCTCCTGAAGTAGCTTCCTGTACGGCCACACAAATAATAATGTTGGCAGAGCGGAACAGACATGATCATGCATACAGGAGATCAGGACAGCCACTTTTATAACAATGAACACTTATGTTTAGTGTGAGTTTCAGATAGCATATTTTGGCTTTTTGGGGAGATCAGTGTAAAAGTTAGGAAACTGCATCATCAGGGGCAGCAAAAGTTCCCAGCTCATGTGCACATGTGTGCAGAAGCAAACAACATGCAATGATTTTTTCCTTCCTCTGGCTATGTACTATGTTTTGTCCCAGGAAAAGGAAAGAGGGGCAGTTTTATGTCTTTCTGTGTTTGCCATTTTGAAATAATTTGCATACCATTAGTAGGATCTAGAAGTTCTGTATATTGGAGATGTCTATTGTAGGGTGAGATTTTCAATGGTGCACGTGAAAGTGAAGCTGTTTGTTCTTGTCTGCTTTCACTGGAAAGGAGGCATTTACCTCCAGAGTTCAGGGTGGCAAATCTCCCTTCTGAAATGACCTTCTTGGATACGTGCAAGTGTTGCTGTCATTGGGCCTGAGCGATTTGATGCAGCATCAGTGGAAATACACGCTTTACAACATGACCTATCCTCTATGAAAAAAAAAAAAATATTCTTAATAAATATGGACTTGCTAAAACTGAGCAGTGATTGGTGGAGTAAGGATGAAGGAATGGTCAGGCTAGGTCCTGGAGCTGTTGGCACTCTCCCTGTGACTGACCCTACTGTTCAGTTTTCAGTGATGCATTATTCTACAGGGGCCCCTGCCACATTTACTCCTTTGATGGCATCTGCAGATTTTTCCATTAAGTTTAAGCATGTATAAAAGCAGGATATATGGGGGAGTGAGTGCTTGCAGTGAGACAGTTAACTTGGTGGTTGTATTTCTGTTTCTTCTAGTGGTTGCTTCTGGGGAGTTTTGTTCTGCAAAGCTGGTTTCATCCAGCTGTATGCTGGGTATTTTGTCCAGGAGGATACTGTGAGAGACATTATTTAAAGCTTTACTGAAATCCAAAAAGATTCCATCGACTGGCTTCCCTTAGTCAACTAGGTGGGTAACCTTGTCATAGAAAGAAATTAAGTTTGCTAAGCAGGACTTTCCCCTCGTGAACCTGTGCTGGCTGGGACCAATGACTGCGCTGTCTTTCAGGTGGTTTTCAGTAACTCCCAGAATAATCTCCATAATTTTGCCAGGCACAGAAGTGAGACTGATGGGCCTGTAGTTACCGGGGTCATCCCTGTTGCCTTTTTGAAGATTGGGACCACGTTTGCCAGCTTCCAGTCAACTGGGACCTCTCCAGATTCCCAAGCGCACTGAAAAATCACTGAGAGAGGTCTCGCAATGACATCAGCCAGCCCTTTAAGCACCCTCGGATTAATCCCATCAGGCCCCATCAACTTACAGGGATCCAGCTGGAGCAGCAAGTCCCACACTAGTTCAGGGTTGATTGGGAGTTTATAATTCCCACAGTCATGGTTCTCTAGCCCAGGGCTCTGGCAGTCCCAGAGCCCACCGTCGGTGTTGAAGACCGAGGCAAAGAAAGCGTTAAACATCTCTGCCTTTTCTATGTCCCTGTTTGTGAGGTGACCACGCTTGTCAAGTAATTGGCCAGTGTTATTTCTGGCCTGCCTTTTTCCATTAACATATTTTAAAAAGCCCTTTTTATTGTTCCTCACAGTACTGGCCAGCTTCAACTCTAATTGAACTTTGGCTGCATGAATTTCTTCCCTACAGTAGTGAGCAGCATCCCTGCAGTTCTCCCATGTCACCTGACTTTGCTTCCACTGGCCGTATACTTTCTTTTTTCACCCTATTTCTAGAAGATCCCTGCTCAGACAAGCTGGCCTTCTGCCTCACCAACTTGACTTCCTACATTTTGGAATTGCCTGCTCCTGTGCTCTTAGGAGGTGATGCTTAAAAAGTGACCAGCACTGATGTACCTCGGCACCTTCAAAAGCTTTTTCCCAGGGGACCTTACTAAGTAGTTCCCTGAGCAACCTGAATTCTGCTCTGCTCATACTCAGAGTTGAGGTTTTGCTGGCAGTTTTCCTCCTGTTACCATAGATTTTAAACTTGACTGCTTCATGGTCACTGTGGCCAAGGCAGCCACCAATCGCCACTTCACCCACGAGACACTCTCTGTTAATAAGCAATAAATTGAGGAAGGCACCTTTCCTGGATGATTCCCTTAGCACCTGTACCAAGAATTTATCATTCAGATGGTTTAGGAACCTTCTGGACCTGTTTGTCCAGCTATGTGGTATTCCCAGTTGACATCTGGCAAGTTGAAGTCCCCTATAAGGACAAAGGCAGATGACTTAGAGGCATCCCTTAGTTCCTTGAAGAATAACTCATCAGTGTCATCCTCCCAGCTGGGTGGCCTATAGTAGACATATACTCCCACAATAACATCCGCTTTATTTGTCTGTCCCTTAGTCCTTACCCAGAGGCTCTCTACTGTGCCATTGCCAACTGGAAGCTCCATGCGTTCCAGCTCCTCCACTACATACAATGCCACCCCCTGCCTTGCCTGCCCTGCCTATCCCTCCTGAAGAGCCTGTAACCATCCATCACGGCACACCCGTTGCAGGACTCGTCCCACCAGGTTTCACTTACGCCAATGCTGTCATATCTCTGGGACTTGGCCAAGGCTTCCAGCTCCTCTTGCTTGTTCCTCATGCTGCGCGCATTTGTGTAGAAACACAAGGGCCCATCACCACGTGGAGCAGTCTGAAGAACCTCACTAGCACGCAGGTCCTCGAACTTTGGCGTGGTGTTTTTATGTTACTTATTAGAACTTAATTGTCAAACTATGTGATAGTTCAGAGTTCCTGGAGTGTAAAAATCTGGTGTCTCTAAATCCTTTCCAGTTAAGTATCTTTAAAATAAAGGGACACTCATCTCCAAATTAGTGTTTTTGAAGTGTCACGTTCGTGAGCGCCACAAAATTATGCTATAATAAACCTGGTGATGCTGTGAACTGGGCCTAAAAAAATACCTGTTCTAATGCACATATTTTATTTCCTGTAGCACTCCTCAAGGGGTATTTTATGAGTGACAGAGGTCTATCACCAGAGGTCACTTTGGTAAAGTGTTAGCTGAAGAGTTCCAGCAGTGAAGGGCAGCATTAACTTAGAAGAAAAACCAGCAAGCTAGATCCTTACTTGAGATAAAAATGTCTTCATTAATTACATTCTCTTTAATTTGAAGTATAATTCAAATTGACTAGATTCTTCCCAACGTTAGTCAGCAGTTTTCTATGGAAATGGCTGTGCCGAGTTCCTTGTTTAACCACGTGTTGCTAGATGCAATGGCAGGTCACAAGGCCTTCTGGCTGGCCAGCTGTTAGAATTCCAGAGCTGCCACAAGCACTGCAGGATAGGTAAAATATATAATAATTTCCTCATTAAGAATTTAAAAAGTATTCCCTGATTTTTATTTTTATTTTTATTAAAAGGTACCTTTAAGTGAGTCATTTTGCCTTTTGATTATTTAGAATAATTGCACAATAGTATTAATGTATTTTTATTACTTGGCTTTTATTTTCATGTTTGCTAGGACACCCTATTCTTTTTTTTACCATATGGTCCTGCTTCTTTATCTGCTTTAGTTCTTGTCACTTTTAACTGTGTGAAATGGATTCACAGACATACAGCAGGAAGTGTTTGTAGGTCAGTGACTAATTTTCCCAGGCCCATTTTGCAGACCTGGGTGATTTATACCAACTCTATTTATAGAGAAAAGATGACTTTTTTAACCTATGAACCTACTATTCTCATGTTGACATTTCATCTATCAGCTTATGTATCTGCTTGTTGAGTGATGATGACAGCAAAGTTAATAAGCTACACAAGTGGCAAAATTCATTACAACCTACAAGAATTTGTTTCACAGTGAATGACAGGTACAGGCACTGTCTGTATCAAGCAGCGTCAGCGTGCACGTCGGAAGTACCACGACAGGACAGCATATCTATGATTACAGAGTAATCTGGCCATTTTATATATTTGGTCCCCTTTCCTGTAACACATGAACAACCTGCTGGTTTAAAGATTTTACTCTTAAAAAATATCCTTTCATATAGCGAGATTATATTATTCCGATTTCACTGATAGGGATCTGAGAAAGAGGGACGAAGGGGTTTTCCAAAGTCTCGCACATAGCCTGCCGTGGAGCAGAAAACTGAATTTGGGTTCCTTGACTCAAATCAGTGGGTCGTTATTCTCAAAAATAAAGCAAGCAGTACTACTGTCTCTGTGATTACGTAGTTTAAAATGTAGGAAATAAATAAGCAGAAATAGTTCAAGCTTTCCCTTCAGCTCACTTACGATGTGTCTGACTGAAGGCTTGCTAATAGTGACTGAAGTAAAAATAAAGCAAGCTTCACCTGGTTAAGGGAGAAAGTCTTCTCTTTCTTTCTTGCCAAAGTAATGGAAACTGATCCTAACAATCATGACAGCTTTTGCTATATTTGAGGGAAAATTTTTAAATGTTCATATGGGAGCCTCAGTTTTAATTCTGTAGGCTTGCCTATGTCCTGGGCACTTATTCACTGAGAGGGAAAGGACTTTGGAAGTCATACAAAGAGGTTAATGTTTTTATTACTTTTGTAGGCCAGCCTTTCTACTCAAAGGACACTGATACGAATGCCCATTGATAGCAGACAGAATTCACTGTTCAAAAAGAAATCACTGAAAAACTTTTGGCCCATTTAGGTGTATAGTTTTCAATCTTACATTATTTTTCAAAGGAAAGGGTACTGCCTGATACCATACAGAACCTGAGGAAGTGGAATGAAATCTTTAAGAAGTACACACTCCAAATGATATACCTGCTGTTCATTTGTTAAGCGCATTAATTCATTTGTAGTTCTTTACCTCTAAGATCCGTATTTCCATTTTTCTGTATTTTCCAGGCATATACAGAGAAACTTAGGCAATTTGTCGAGAGGGGTAATTTTTGGCCTCTCTGCAATTCTTAATGAGTTTCTACAGGTATTTACAATCGTAGTACCTTGCTAAAAATCAACAAGGTTCACACCTGGACACTTCTCTATCGAAAACCTGGATACTTCAAAAGCTTTAATTTTCATACTGAGAATTTCCTCACTCTTTCATTTCACCTCTTGATTTGAAAATTAACTGAGGAAAGTCTATTTTCACTCAAAACAAATGTTAGTACTTAGCAGAACTTTACTCTCAGAATGTGGTTCACAGGAACCGTTCTTGAGATGAGTCTGTACTGTTCACCACATTTAGCTTGATTCCCTGTCTCTGAAACCTTTAACTTTACTTCAAGTCTGTTCTTCAGACAAAGCCCTCTGTTATTCTAGTTAAAAAGGCTGGTCTTCTAGGGAAGTGTAGGCTAAAGTAATAAAACCTCACTGATGCTCTTCTTCACAGAGAAAGCTCAGCCTGAGCACATGTATGTACAGACACATGCTCTTCTGGCGAGCTATGTTTCTGTATACTTCAATCCCTTGCATATTAACCTATATTAGTTCATAATACAGGACTTGTAAGCTCACACTACACATAAATGTTTCTAACTGCGAACTGCCATGACTGATACTCAAAATTGCTAGGTATTGAGAGTTGGGTAAAAGCGGAGTTTTTTATTTTCTTCAGATGAATTTGAGAGAAAAACAGTTCTGTCTGAACATGCTACCCCAAATTGCTCGGCCTGGTCAGATCTTGTTCTTAGTGTAGATTAGGGCTAGCTTCATTGAAACAAAGAAGTTATACTTGCCTAGACTTGTATGAAATCAGAACAGATTAACAGATATCTCCGTTATAGAATTGGATCTTTCACAAGCAGGAAGGACTAAAACACAGTAGGCTCTTATTCATACTCCATATAGACTCTCTAGCTGGCAAAGTGCTTTGTGGCAGCACTGCCTGGTTTTAAGCATTATTTTGTTTGGTTTAGTTAGGCTTTTCTCTACAAGGGGTTTTATTGTTCAAGAGGGGGCACTCCCACCCTTGCTCGTAGTCATCAAGCCATACTATTGGGTAATTATTGCTCTTTACATGCCAAGATCTCAGAACAAGAAAAGGCGGCCAATCCTGATACAGGAAGACACACACTGGCACAAAAAAACTAACTAGGGAGACAATGAAGAGAGAAAAACACAGAAAGAGCCTGTATGGGATTGTGCTCTGTCTGCCTACGACAGTAGCATCAGGGGCAATGTTGTTTTTCCCCATTAGCTTTCCAACATAGTTACTCCATTCATGGACGAATTAAGAGTATGTGAAACTGTGCCAAAGCTAATCCAATCAAATTCCACCCAGCTGGTTAAATCCAATTGCCCCAGCCTTCCTCCACAATGCAAGAGCATCCATGGTACAATTTGCTAAACTGACTCCTCCCATCCCAATTTTCATTGCAGATCTGTGCTGTATGGGTGATCTTCTCTCATATGCATAATGCATGGGTGCCTGGCTGCTTCCAAGTGCAGATCTTATCTTGTTCCAAACCTGAAAGAAATAAAATAAAATTATGAGCATTTAGATAGAAACGTTTTAATATTCCAGCATAGTTCTTGAAGTGCTTCACCTAAAACAATTAACAGTCTGTCTATAGTTGAGGGGAAACTGCCTCTTTTTGCAGTGATTTCAAGCTGGTGAATAATATGGCAATAATAAAAATTCTAATAATATAATATACATTTAGCTGGACTATGCATGTTTGGGGAAATATTCTAACACCTGCTCTCCGGTGTATCACCTTCATTCTTGAATCACCTATTTCCTCCTGTGTAGTAAATGAAAATAGATAGGATCCTCTAGTTGCCACGGACTTCAGAGCAGGACCTTGACTTTGTGCTCTGAACTATTGCCTAGAATAGTCTCTCTTCATCGGCTAGTACGAGATTAATATCCTAATTTATGCACTAAAGTTAAATACATGGACTAGGTAGCCAAAATGTCTCCCTTTCTCTTCAAAAGAAATCTTGATTTACTCTTTACATGTTTCTCTCTGATTCAAATAAGGTACTTGATTTCTGAGGAACAAGAGTGCCATGCACCATAGGACTAACTTCACTGATACCATTTGAGTATTTTTAAGCTAGGTAACACTACACAGTAACTCCCATCTCTTACATACTTCTTGTTAGGTCTCGCTGTCTTTCCTGTGAACAGTAGCTGCAGCTATCTGCTAAATACCACAGAAACCTCCAAGTATCTCTGATGACAGCACGATGGTTGGGGTAGGCATAGAAAGGGCTTCAGATACCTTGTGAGAAGGCTGAAAGTATGGGTTTTGGCAAGCACTGGATTTCTCCCTCCAAGAAAAAGAAGACTGCCTTAATACTAGAAGAATCAACACCTTAAGCAAAGGGGAAATCTGCCACAGGAGTAGTCCATTCACATCCACAGGGGTGGGAATCGAAGACATGATCCACGAATGCATTCTCCTGAGGAGCGCAGTGAAGGGCTTTGCCACACGGGTTGGGTCAGAATTGGGTATGATGCATTCTGAACTTGCCTTGAGGAAGAAAGTCTTTTACTGCTACAGAAGTTAGGCTTGTAACAATAAACATAAGTAATAACAAATAGAATTATTAGAGGGATAATCATGAACATTCCTCAGGTGTGTTCATCACTGTGGTTTTAGTTGCTTTGGAATTTAATATTGTAGTCAAAAGAAATTTAGCTGTTACAACCAACAGAGTTTAGGGTATGATTCAGCTGACCAGCCAGGTCACTTTTTACACAAGAATGTTCATTTTAAGCTTTTGTTTAAACTCCATAAGACGATTGGCTCTGTCATAAATTTGACAATATGGCATTTTAGAGCGAATGTATGCCCAAACTACTAGTAGGACTCGTACTAAACATTAGGTGGCGGTGTGGGGAAGGTATTGTGTGACACAAATTTCTCGGACTGTATCTGGAAGTCAAGCAGAATCAAAAGATCTGGTTGTCACCAATCATTTACCTTAAGAATTTTCTTTAAACTATGCTTCCCATATTGTTTGGTTTGCAAGCAGAAAGTAGTTTTGGATTAAATACTCAAAAGAGATAAAAATCTTACCTAAGCAAAACAGTGACCTACATCCACTGGTTTGAAACACTTACATTTTTCGACAATGCTCCAGGAAGATTTCAAGCACAAAATTTAATGGATCACACCATTAATATTTAACGTATTAAAATCTTTGTCTTCTGCACAGTGGAGATGCTACAGTTTTAAAAATACCTTTGTGCAGGAGTAAGCCCTTTGTAAACAGGTACCTCAGCGCTGACCCAATCTTGAAAGCCTTGGCCTTAGTTTAAGGAGCTTTATGGTGTTCCTCAGCTGATGCATGAAGTTGCTCAGGAGGGCAAAAATACGTAACCTTAAACCTCAAGAATAGAATGGTCGTTAACTGAAGACACAAAAGATCTTCTGGTGACATACATGACATCTAAGCAAGTCAGTAAGGTACGGTGAACTGTTCTTGCTTTACTGTACCAATATTTATCAAATAATACAATTACATTTGAATCATACACTTGATATAGCTGAAATAAAGTAACCATAATTGAAAACCAGATATGCTTTCCTGACATATATTTCACCTATGTACTTTTCTCAGCTCTTAGACACCAGCTGGAGACCGTTACCCTAGAGTAACGTTCCTTTTCTTTGACTTTTATCTTTAAATACGTGTTGTAGCACCTTTGTCATTGTAATGTACTTCAGCAAGCTCTCGGGGTGAAAGGAGGAGGAATAAAGGTGTATGAAAAATTCAGAACAAAAGACTGCAAGTAAGAAAATAGGTAGCTTCATAGTGATTACATGGTCACAACTGATGATCACAAGCTTTAAATACTTTATATTTAAAAACATTTTAAATGTTTACTTTTAGAATATTACTTTTCAATACAGACCAAAATTTAAGTAATTCCTTTTTAATGAAGGAAACATGTCTTTTTAAGCTCTACTTGTCTACTTCGAGAAGCAGACTTTGCAATTAACCTACCTCCATCATTATGTCATTACCTGTTTTGTTTCAAAGCTCATGAAAATTGTGGTATATGTATAAATTGCAAGATTTCACTAAGGATTTGCTACAATAGATTTACAGCTGTTAAAAAGTTTCTAAATAATTAGGGGTTATGAAATGTTTGCTGTATGCCTAAAAAAATTAGCAGGATTGGTACAGCAAAGCAAGGCAACACAATGGCTTCCCAGTTGACATTACCCACGCACGTACTTAAAAGACAATGGCACCGGCGCCCTCGGAGTAGTCATGCTGGGACACTACAGGTCAAAAAGGCCATAAAGGGGTAAGTGTCCCTGATTTTGACGGGAAGGTAGGATTTAAAAGGGCAGGTCAGGGAGCCATGGCAGGCAGGCAAACAAATAATCCTTCCACAGAGGTCTCTCCAGCTCTGATGAGGTCCTCCTGTGAAATGCAGTAAGCTAGGCATTTCAGTAACGTTTTATTATTCTATTGTATATATACAAAGAAAGATTTGATTCTTATGAAACTGTATCTGAAATTTTCTGATCGCTACTTATGCCCATTTGAGATTTAATCAACCCTGCCGACAAGAGCAGAGTTTATGCCCAGACCTGGTCTGAGCAGGGGAGCGGGCTGCGAGCAGGCTCAGCTGACGTGCAGGATGTGCTCAAAGGGAGGAGCAAGGACATGCTACATGGTGGTGGAAAGCACTAGTTAGCATTACATCCCACAAGGTAACATTTCTAAACCAGAGCACCAGCAAATATTTCATTTCCTTTTGTTTGGATGCAAACTACTGAAGAGACTGATACACAAAAGACACTAAACATATTCTTGCTCATCTGGAGTTACTCAAACACAATGGGACAACGTAACTCACAAACCGCTGCCCATCCATGCTTGGTGGGGTGTCACAAAATTAGATAGAGGAAGCATCCTCAAAACAGGTTTGGTTTTTTTTTTTAAAAAACAAAACAAAACAAACTTTTTTTTCTTCCTTGTTTCTTTGTATCCCACTAGGGTACATTTGCATCAAATAAACATTCAAAGATAGCTGAAAATGAAAAAATATTTTTTCTTTGCAATGTGTGATCTGGAAAAAATGTAGGATGAAAACTTGTAAGTCTTTCATGTAATCATCTGACTTGAGCAGACCTTATGAAAACATCAGATATCACGAGATGCCTGGTAGAGTTAAAAGTAATGGTTCCCTGGACACGTGGCTGTAAGTCAAAGCATTTTATAATTCATAAACACACAAATGTGGTTTTCGGTTATCAGATTATCAGTGTAACCATTCAACTACCATGACTCAGACCTCCAGTAGCCATGAGATTTGCTTAGATGACAGAGACGTTAAAGATGAAAAAAAAAGAACGACAAACGCGCACAATCCCCACCCTGAGCACGACACCGCTACCAAAAAAGTGGATTTTGACCGGGAAAGCTCTGAACCCAGGGGAAGCAGTATGTAAGGGCGCGTTACACACCCTCCTTCCTCTTTGGCCACTTATTTTTGATACCATCAGCCTAAAGGGGTTCTTAACAGCAAGTGCTCCAAGAATTCGCACGTTCTTTAAAACGCCAGGAAGCACGGGTGACCATCTCCCGCTGGGAGCCGCGGGCAGGGGCCGGGCATGGCGCCCGCCCCACGACGTGCCCTGCAAGGAGCACGCCGCTTTCCCGGGGCTCGTCTCCCCGCGGGGCCGCTTTCCCGGGGCTCGTCTCCCCGCGGGGCCAGCAGCACCACGGAGGCATCCCCTGGGAGCTGCTGCTGCTGCCCCCTCGCTTCCCTGAGCCGCGTGCTTTGCTCGCGTGTGATGCAGTAACACACCCAGATGCGCGCAGGG
>WEKW01027411.1:888-12673 GCA_013389905.1 Sula dactylatra | reverse complement strand
AAAAAAAAATTTCTGAGGTGGTGACAGACTTCTATAAAAATCCATACATGTGCATGCAAAATTGCCTCTCTGAATATTGTGCAGCTATGACAATGGTTTTTTTCCTTTTTTTAAATTTTTTTTTGTTTGTACAGGCTCATGATAATGAAGAACACCTAACGGATNTTTTAAATTTGAGAAAGAGCAAGAGGATAATTGTAATGTGCAGAGGTTACCATCTGGTTTGGATGATTTATTGTTAAGGGGAGCTTCAACATTTTTCAGTGCTTCACGTTTAAAAATTTACTTTAAGAAAATTATGGCAATGGATTCAAGACATGCAGATTCCTAGGTCTATCTGTTTGCCATTGAGGCTTTTGTTTTTTTACAGTGGTGTTAATGACAACAATAGGTAAAAGTGGTAGAAACCTTAATGTATCAGATTCTGTATCTCATTTGCATATAAACTTTTGTCTGTGTAAGCCATGTAAGCATCTTGGTGCATGCATTGTTTAAATCCTGGCTAGCTGCACTGACGTTAGTGCAGACTCTGCTTACTCTTTATGTCAGCAGGTCACGCAGTCAGAACCACTGTTGGTTTAACTTGTGAAAAAGCAGCATGTGCTGATATGCTCAGATGTGATTTCGCTGTTTGAAGCATGATTTCTGTAGTAAGCTTTTCAAGTGTGGAGCTGGAAGGAGGGGGCAAAGGGGATGTCTTACCACAAATACGACGGTGTGAAGCAAAGCTGATACCCTATAATGAAATTGGCCGAAAAGCTGCTCTTGAAATAGGGACTAGATGGGGAGTTCCTAGGCTATTTAAAGGAAAAACAGTTCTCAATGATTAGCCCCTCCCTTATCTCATCCTTCCCTCTCTCCTCCCCTCCTCAGCCCCCCAAAAATCTGACACCCCCCCAAACGTTGTCATTTTTCATTGCTAACTCAGATGATGTCATCCTGTCCAACTGTGCATCACTGATAAACCTCTGCAGCCCTTTTCATGATGGGCCAATCATGTTAATTTTTTGCTGCATAATGCACAGGCTCCTAAGAATGGGCTGTTTTTTTAAAAGCCATTTATTTGTTCATTTACATATTTTTTTCTCTACCTTATTGAAACTGGCATATGGGAGTCTCTGAAATGAGATTAGTTAGTATTTGTGTATCATTGTCTACTGGGTTTTATGAGAATTGTGAGATTTTAGCAAAATACAGGAAATTTTCAAAATGTCTGCCGCATATACCTAATGGAATTTTGCTGAAAGGGAATACTGGTGTTTTGAAGAGCCAGGGTATGATGGGATGCACGTTGTGAAGAAACTGACCTACATTCACAAAAGTCAAGATATAAGTGCTTCAGAAGCAAATTAAAGATCTAATATGTTTTACACAGACATTCTTGCTAGCACCTGGATCGTTAAAAGTCTGTTTGGTTTGCAGAAAAATCTCTCATAAAATTTCCTTGTTCCCTTAGTACAGAGGTGATCTATACGCTGTTTGCATTACTCACCTAAGCATTTGTCAGAGGTCGTGTATCAAGGTACAACTGCAATCTTGTGCATCAAAAAATTTAAAAATAGAGCTTGCTGTGGCCTACATTGCTGAACGTAGTCCTACACCGCGTGCTGCTAGTGATGCACACCTCGCAGCTTTCTTTTCTGCTATCAGCTTCACCTGTTTATCCTGTGCTGTGCCCTGCTTCTCAAAGAGGCACCATCATGTTGGACAAAGCCTTCCTAAAACCTCACTTCCACACTGTTCACATAGAACCAGTAAATTTACACCCTTTTTGAAGTCAGTATTTTCATATTTAGCTGTAGAAGCCTTCAGATGCACGCATGCTGAGACTAATCATCTTTGAACTTATTTCTAACCAATTTTATTAATGCACTGCCATCTGATTAACATTTTCTTTGAAAGTGAGTTACACAAGATCAATAGTTTTGGCTGGGTAAATTGGTACTTGAACCAGAATGACAAGACTTAAAATTATAGATCGCTGAAAATGGAAGGACTGCTGTGTTTTGAGGTAGTTTTTTTCCTTAGATTTTACGTTTAATAAGAATAATGTATTTAAAAGGAATGAAAACCTCTCCACTGTGTGGTCATAGCTGTTTTACCTAGTTTTATGTGCTCACTGAAGGTTTTTCAGACTTCCAGGGTATATTTGCTGCATCTTGCCTTGCTCAAGGTCAGAAGGTACAAAAGGCAGTTCTCAAGTTTGGCACCCACATGATGGGTCAGAGTTTTCTGAAAAACGGGAGATGCTGTTTGCTGCACGCATACAGCAACTTACCAACACCATGAATGCCTTTTTCTAGCTTCTCTCTGTAATGTAGCCTGATGTCAGAAGGGGAATAAGTGAGCAATGCCTAGCGCTACCTGACAGCTGTCCTTGTCCTGCCAGCCAGCTGCAGATCAGGCAGAGTCTAAATATCTCCCTTGGATAATATCTTTGCAGGAATATGAAATACACTTTACAAACTGAAAACTTAATCAATGTATAGTGTTTCTCTGAGCTTTCTGTGTAGAAATGAAGCTGAATTACTTTTGCTGCTTGACTTTTCCTTTGACCTTAGATAACTAGAGCTTTTAAAATCTCTTAGTTGACATATGGAGTGGTCTTTTTTAATCTCATCCTGCAGAATATTTAATATATGTGCCATATATCTGTGAAATGTATGTGAAGAGCTAGTAGATGTTAACAAACTTTTTTAAATTTAAAAATTTATTATTTAGATACAATACTCCCAGCAGTATGCTTAGGTGGTGCCTTCACTGGAGTAGTTACCATTTCCTCTGTATCTTCTGTAAGTTTTGCCTCCTTAAAATCCAACTTTAAAAGCATATATTCCAGAATTGCTGAAATGAACTGTTGGGATTTTCATATTTTCCAAGCTGAAACTTTTTGCAGAAGTTGACCAAAATTCAGAGATGGCTTTAATGAGCTCGACTTAAACTGCTTTAACTGCCGATTGTGTAGACCCATCGTCATCGTAACGCATCCCCGCAGCCAGTTCAGTTTGAGCGTCAGCAGCTCTGGAGTTTCTTCTGGGGAAAATTTAGAGCATTCATTAGCCTGAACTGGAGAAAGAGCTTAGCAGCAGCAGCAGCAGCCTTGTCCTGAAGACTAGTTCTTAGCTAGTATAGAAGCTGGCTAAGGAGTTGTGATTATGGCACTAATGAGAAACTACTACTGAAAGCTGGTTGGAGAATTTGCATGAAATTCTTTTTTTTTCCCCTCTGTTTTTTTGTTTGTTTCCTGTCCTGTCACGCTTGTAACATTTTGGGCCTGCAAACTCTAAAGGATTTATTAAACCAAGTGTCGTTCAGCTAAGACAAGTTTCTCAGATCAGCAAGAATGTACATTTTCCATTAACTGGTGTTATTTCCTTCTCTTTATTTCTTTGCAAAATAATTCTGTTTTTGTTAAGTCAGGATAATGTTGTAACAGTTTTACTGAAATACCTTTACTGTGCCATCATAGATGGAGTTTGTGCTGCAGAAGTTGTGCTCTTGTCCTATAGGTTATGATGGTTTGAATAAAATATTGATAAAAGCAATGTTTCTGTCACCGTGAGTGGCACTTTATTACTATCTTTGGTGGTGTAAAAATGTTGCAGAAAACTGATATTTGGATGCTAAAACAAATTTATGGAGTACAGCTAATCCTGAGATTAAAAGTGAATTGTCATCCACCTTGCGGAATATTTCCCACATTCTTCTCCGCTGTGGATGTTAGAGGGGAAGAGCGTCTGCACTGGTATCTGTGTGATATCCTCTCTTTGCAAGAGGAGTCAACCTTCAACTACTCATTCATCATTTTCTTTAAAAAAAACAAACAAACCCAGCTTTAGTTAAAAAAAAAATTATCTTGGGCTTTTTGCTCACTTGTTTCTTTGTTGTCTGTAAAATTGTTCTTATACACCTGTGGCTGAGATCCAGAAGATATCAGATGGGAAGTGGAAGGATTTACTTTCAACAGTATGGAAACCAGTATGAGACTGTGTTGAAATTTTAAAAGCTTCTTTTCTTTGCTGTATTGGTATTTCATTAAGAGTGGGGATTGATGAGTTATTCGTGAATCCAAAAGTAGGATTGTAAGGAGACAAAACTGTTACAGAAGGTGCAGGGGAAGTGGTAACTGCTCCAGGTTTTTCTTAAGCTGGGCTACCCAAAATGTCATGATAAGGTGCGCTGTTACTAAATGAAGATGCGAGACTGGTGGTACCGGGATCCTTTTCTAGATTTGGAGCAAAATCAGCAGATTATTGGCATGCTTAGAATTGTTTCTGGTAGGCAGTTTATCCCTGCATATTAGTGTCCTGGGAAGCGGTACCTTTTTGTTGCTGTGTTGTTATTTGTGTTATGACATCTTACTGAATGCTTCCAACTGATAAAGAAACTTATTGCCATCTTTGTTCCTTGAAAGAATGCATTGACTTCAGATATTGAAAGTAATACTGCGCAAGAAAGAAGCTATGCTTGATCAGCAAAGATGTTTTGAAATACTATCCTACGTTTTCTCACTTCTGTGTGAACTCTCTAAGGAGGGGTTAATTTAGGAATTGTGAGTGTATGTGAGGTTGTGTGTGTGAAATGACTGGCAATAGTTATGCTTCTGTGCTTGTAGGGTTTATTTTTTTTTTTTAGTATTTGTCAAAAGTTCCATTTTACACCTAAATACACTGTGGTTTCTTTATCCTCTTTTCTGACTTTCTTAAGGAAGGAGATCGCATTAGTTGGAGATCTAAAGCTTGGGAACTGTAACTGGTCCTGAACAAGGCAGGACATGCTTCCCTGCTTTGGCTAAAAGAAACTTTTAGGCTGTGGTCAGAGCTTTACGAGCAGTAATTACATTTCTGAACTACTTTGTGGGCTGTGTTATTTTGTAAAATGATGCAAGTGATGTAAAGACCTTGAAGAAGGTCTTTTAGCATTTGAAATGAATTAGAGCTCTGGATTCCTAGGCCGATGTTCAGAGTTTTAGATCTCATCTGTTTTTCTAGCTTGAAAAAAAGTTGTCTGTATGCTATATCATCATATATACAGTTTACATTCAGTAAGCTGTAGTCCTTACAAATTTGGTGTGAGTCCCCTCCCCACTTCCTCCTCATCAAAGAATTCTGTTAAAATAACCAGTGTGAAATACAGGTTAGGAAAAAAAAAAGTTATGATTGAGAACATGCAGATAATCCGAACAGAAATTTTTATTTCTAGATGGTTGGTTTGCTTATTATAGGATTGCAATCTGCTGTGAGTCTGGGAGGTAGTATCACAGCTGTTATGAATCAGGATCTTGATAATCTATTCTGATACCTGTTTGTTTTCTTTTCATTTTGAAGGACTTCAAAGGACTCATTTTGGTTTTATTAAGTAAGTTTATGAAATTATATAACTGAAATCAACAGAGATAAAATTCATAATGGTAAGTCAGAATGTTTTGCCTAACTATTTGGTGCATTATTCTACTGTGTCTGTACTTAGAAAAACCCCACGGTTTTAGATTTTATTAGAAAGAATTTTCTTTCTAGTTGCTAATACAGTTTCGACTGTAGCTGTAGGCAGGATCTTAAATTGATTTTATCCCCAAACTCAGTGAAGACTGTTGAGGATGATCTTACTTTAATTTGAAATTCTCTGCCATTATCACTGTTAAAATAGGGAATGGAATTAACCTCTTGATGTAGTTGTTCAGATATATGGTTTGAAATTCTAGTGTTCTGAATATTAAATAGTAATCAATGATAGAATTATTTGCATTTGGAATGAACATTTCTGGAAAAGGGATTCTGAAATGAAGATACGGGAGCTTTCTTCTGACTAGTATTTTGGTAGTTCTTGCTATGTGGTCGTATGTAGTAGATCTGAAGTTCAGATGTTAAAATAAACATCAAGATAAAATCCAGCTTCACGAGTGAATGGCAAGACCTTTTGAATGTGCCTCTACTGTAAGCTATGTGTCAGTCCCACCAGAAGCTCCCTGTGAGCCCATAGCACTCAGTGGCACTTTGTTCTTGAAGATTTTTGTTGTGACTATTCCTACCTGGCAGGAATCTGTATGTGTTTTATTCAGTCAGTCAGTGGAGGTGGAAAGGGTGTGAAGAGTTTGGAAACGCAATTGTATTTTAAGCTTTCAAACCATGCTTCCTGCAGCTAAATGTCCTCCTTCCTTTTTAGGATAATTCATTTGGGATGATGTGTCTAGTACACTGCGTTGACAATACACAGTTATCCCCTCTCTCTCATAGAAAGAAAGAAATCGGAATTGTAATTTTACTGAGGGGTATGTGTGCTTTTTTGAGTGTTTATGTAGGAGAAGGATTCCTATAACTGAGGTGGTCCTGGTGATGCAGTCTGTGATAAAAATAATCAGTAGGAGGAGAGATCTAACTGGTTGTTTTGTGGACCAGTACTGCCTTTGAAATCTAAAGCAAACAAAAAAAAGTCATTTAGAATTCCATATATAAGCAGTGATGTAAATTCTACATCTAGTTACTTGTTTCTCCTTGGCAAAATGGATATTTAAGTGAAACGACATTGCCAAGTTAAATTTAATTGGAAATGAATGTTTTGTAAAAAGTAAGCTCTCGACCTCGAGTCACTTCTTTTTTAAAAAAAAATGTAGTAAACAATTATTTTTATGACAAATATCATGGTTTATGCAATCCAAACACTGAAGCTTTATATTACTACATGAGAACCTGATCTTAAATTGAACATCTGCTCTTATATTTTCACATATCTGGTTGTGTGTGGGTTTTTTTTTCCTTTCCTTTTCTCCTTATTGCGTGCTTTAATTTTTGAATTTAAATTTGCAGTTCAACAGCAGTAAAGTTATGCATGGATGTGGGTAGGAAAGCAGAAGAAATCTTAAGGGAGCACATCAGTAGTTCTTTTGTCACTGATTTTTTGTGGATTATCTCACAATAGTTTCACATGGATAACAATGTATTTGTTACTCTAGAAAAAGTTATGTATTACTACTGGCTTATACACAGTGGTTATTCAAGTGAAGTACAGTACTTTTTGAGACTGTGATTTCTGCCAAGCATCGTATGCGAAGAGAAGATAGTTGTTCGCTCTGGGCAAGCCAGTGCCTGAGAGAAGTGGCTGTGCAGCGAGGTCCTGGGCACGCCGCTCATGTCCTCCTTTCCTTCTGTTCCTGGTGGCCGAGGTTAGCTGAGGGCCTCTTCTGGTACTGGGTTGCTGGGTAACTGTGTGGTGTCAACCCAGCATGGCATTTGTCCTTCGCGTATTTGTGAGCTTCGGGACGCTCCACAAGTGAAGGCTAGACCTCCTGGCCTTGTTGGGAATAGACTAGGGTTAGGTAGCCAGTGCTGCCCCCGAATTTTTTTTGTTTGTTTTTGTGTTCTTGAATGAAATCTTCATACCTAAGATTTTATATTTAACAAAGGTTTTGGAAAATAGTATTTGTAAAGTAAAATGTTTTTCTCTCTTTTTTGTCATGTTGCTAGTGTAGTGTTAAAACTAGCTTTGAGCTGAAAGATATATCTTTTTGATCATTGTGATCCTCCGTCCCTGTAGCTATAGCAAGATCTTCTGTTTTTTCTCTCCTTCCACCCTCTCCCCCTTTTTTTTGTATCTCTGTCATAGTCTGTCTTACTTGCCTCCTGCTTGTGCTTCTCAGCCCAACCTTTTTCTACCCACAACATACAGAAGTTCCTGTCTCTGATCTCATCACCTCTTGCTTGACCCCTTACGTTTTGCTGTGCTTTTTCGGTGATGAGAAGTACACTGTACGTACAGTGCATCCTAGAGCAGGGTCTGTGTGATGGCTCCAGGACGGCATCGTAACTCAATGTTCATTTCAAAACCCTGTTTCAGATTACATCGTGCTTGTGTTTCAACATTTGCTGCACATTCCTAGTTTCCTACCTCTTCTGCATGTTTTGCAGCCAAGCAAATAAAATAATCCTTCCACTCTCAGATCTGTGTGATGGTTATCCACATATTGGGAAGATTCCTGTATTTCCCTCCTGTATCTTTGGACTTTCAAGTAGCATTGAGTGTGGTTTTTTGATCTCTGTAATTTTCTTCATGACTTCTGGAAATGTGTGCTTAATGATGAATTTATGTCCTGGATTACAGTTTGGGATTACAAATAAACCGCAGTGCATGAGTTGTAATTCTTTAAATAGGTTCTGAGGCTCTGTAGGTTTTTTTCTTTTTGAAGAGTAATGGAATGCATATACACTGGTTTCCTCTAAATAAAAAGCTGAAAAGAGATTTAGTTAGTGCAGTATTAAGATTTGCAATTCATGGAAGAAATTTCTTGGTAATTACCATCTCTGTAATTGATACTCTGCCTGTGCTTCAATGTGTCCAGCTGTATGTAAATCTTCTCTAACTACATATTTTTGCATTTCTTTCCTCATGTAAATGAGGAATCTCCTTGGTTTCCATTAGGGGACTGAAATCTGATTAATTCGGTATTGCCTAATTGAAAGGCAGGATCTGTTGCTGAAAAAGGTTTTTCCTTGTACGGAGAATGCGTGACTTCTGCGCTCCGAGGCAGTTGATGGGACTGGTGACCGGCCTGTTCTGGCCAGGGCTACCTGGCAAACCAGGTGGCACCGTGGGGGTTAGCAGGGCGAGAAGGGCCACCGCGCTGTCCCGGTTGGGTTGCTGGCGTCCACCTGCATGTTCAGCCCAGCCCTGTCCTGCTGGGAATGGTGGGACCAAGAGGGAGTTTTCGTCTCCCACTTGTGGCCCACGTCTGCTATTCTTCCTTCCTCTGGTGTTGTTGGTCTGTGGCTCTTGTACATGTGGAGGTTTTAGTTTGTGGCTCCGTAGGTCAGAAAGGCTCTCCAGCTCTGTCGTCTGCTTCTTCTCTTAAGAAGTGTTTTGCAGAAAGTTACCGAGATGATCGTGCGTGCTTCCTGTCCTCTGCTTGCTGGCCACAGCTCCACAGCTGCTCCTTCAGTCTAATCATGCTACGCTAATCAAACCCATAGGGAATGTCACGTGTTAAGTCAGCACATTGCCAAATGTTGCTGTAGCTGTATGACTTGACTTATTTATGTGACAAAAATTAGTGGAGGCACCTAGATCTCACGAGAATGCGCTGACCTGCTTGACCCAATGTCAGCTCTTACGCGGCGATTTTAATTCTGTTTTTCATCAAGGCAAAATAGTTTTGATGCAGGTATACCAGAAATACACTGTTAAAGGTAACCTATCAGATACGGGGGCTGTAAAGATGACTCCTGATAAAACCGCTTTGGCAGGGGTGCGGCAGTATATAGTTAAGTATTGTGAAGCTTCAGTTCAGCAGTGCATGTAAACTGTATGCTAAAGTCCATTGCTAGCTGTAAAGCCCTTGTATTTGCAATGATAATGAAGCATATGAGCTTGTTCTTATCTTGCAGATAAGTCCTATGATAAGTTTGCTCAACAGGGCCCGTGTGAGAATAACGCTTGTTAAAATAATTGAGAACATAGAGTTTGCTCTTGGAAGATGCTTAGCATTCAGTTGTCTGTTCAGCAAAGCACTTGTTGAGGGAGGATATTGCTTCTGACTGATAAATAGTCCTGTTAACTTCCTACTGCTTGCTGGTTGCTGCAGTTCTCTTTCCTCTAGTAACTCAGGTGGTACTTTTTTTTATGTCTGTTAGAAACGAGTAGGGAAAGTATGAGCTGATAAAGTTTTATTGTTGATGTCTTCTAGAGAGTTGGTAATATCTAGCTGTAATCTGGAAAATAATTAGACCCAGGAGCCTGTTTGATCTCTGGAAAGATCTCTGCAGCATCTTTCAAGTAAGAGTCTGACAATATTTACTTACCATTTGGAGAAAAACTTAAGGCTTGGTTCAAGAAAGCAGTTTTGTGTCATTGCTAAATGGCATTACCTCTGTCTATCTTGCTGTCTGGGTCTGGTTTCTGTGTTTACGTGCTATGTTTTAATTGGATCCTTCTCTTTTGTCTTCTGTTTATCACTTTGTGGCAGGGTTTATTGCTTTGCCACAGGAAAGTGTTCTTATCCTAACAGGCTGAAGTTGCTATCATGACCCAGTCCTGGATAATGTTTTTTTTGATCCCATAAATAAACTTGTGTTTAGTGTATTTTCTTAATGGAACTTAAAGCAGATGGGAGCAAAAAGTCACAGTTTTCCTATGATAATATATAGCAGTTAGCCCCAGGCACATGCCTATGTATCTTAAATAGCTAATACATTGGTAATTATCATTAATTATTTCCATTAGCTTCACTCCTTTGATTAAAAGGGATCATTATCATCTCCATGGTGGTACATTGACTGAGTAAACAATGAAGAATCAGACTTTACTTGCAAATGAAGGTTGTTGTGATGAACAACATTCTTTATGTATTCATGCCAGTGCTTATTAATATATTAATAATGGGTGAGTTATTGTGTTTTCAAGCTCAGACAGCAGTAAAGAAATGTCCTCAGCTCCCTGTTACCAGAAAGATGGAATTAAACAGAAAGGATTGATGAGATTTACAAAGAAAGCTGAAGGCCATTTGGATATGAAATAATCTTGCAAATACTGTGGCTGACTCTGGGGAAAAAAAAATTATTTAAGTTAATATACATCCTCTTTCCCTTAATGGAAATTCTTTTATTTCCCTGTTATAAAAGATCTTTATTTTTTTAAAGACAGTATCTTGATGCCGCAAGGTAGCATTAGAAATAACAGTAGGCATCTTTCAAGCAAAGCAATCTCCATGTCAACAAGTAATATTTGTGGGAGAATTAAAAGCCCTTGAAACACATTAGAAGACATATGGTGAATGGGTAGGGGAATACTGTTTTATTCATTGGTACTACAGACTGTAGCAGGAACTTTAGTGTCCCTAAACTGCTTGGTTAAAACCCTTTCTCTCAGCTCTGAAACCCTCTTCGGGTTAAATGCTAATCTGTTGTAAATAAGTTTAACTGAACTCAATGGAACTACATTTAAGAAAATTTATCTCTTAATAAGGTGATGTATCGAGGCAGCTTGTGAAGTCAAAACCAAGTTTTGGACGTTCCTTCAGGCTCTGTCAGTTTTCTGCAGACTGTAAAAAAAGAAATGGAGGGGTTTTCTGCCGGTTTAGACCAAGTAAAAAGTTAATCTGGTTCTTGTAGTAAAATAACTTCCTTAAAAATAAAATAATGCTATAGGATTTATGGAATAGATTTGGTTTTAGTTGTGGGGTTGGGGTTTTTTGTGTTTGTGTGTGTATGTATATGCGTATATATTTATGTGTGCATATATAAAAAAACTCCACAAGTAAAACCTTTCTATAAAGAAAATCAGGGCTTCTGTGTGAATGTGGAAGACATGGGGGCGTAGGTTTCTGCCAGGAACATGTAAATCAAATGGAACTGATAACAGCCAAAGACTTATTGTGCTAATTTCTTTACGCCTCTGTACACTGTACAATAGGTCATCTTGACTTTTATTGTTTGCTCTAACAAAAGAAAAAGTGAAAAATAATCTTCCTGTTTGCAGTCAGAAACTAGGTGTCCTTCAGGGTTTTGGTTCTGAGTTCATGGCTGACATAGAAGTTTTTCATTCCCACCACTCCTGGCTGAAAACTGTGCTTACTGTTAAGGTGTGAAGGACGTATACTGACAAGTGCCTTTTGCAAGGTGAATAGCACGTGGTATACTTGTTAGGGTAGTTGGTTGGGACGCATGTAAGACAAGATCAGCACCTTTGCTCTCCTGTGGAAGATGAATTTAGCATTAAATGATACATTTGGCTTGCTGTTTTCTTTGAGTGAAGTTCAGTGTGTCTCTACTTAGAGCTTAATTTATAGCTGCTTTGATAG
>WEKW01027409.1:223387-267420 GCA_013389905.1 Sula dactylatra | reverse complement strand
CGCTCCCCAAGGGCGGCCGTGGGCCCCCGACACCGCACCCGTCCCCTTCGGGGAGGGGCGGCCCGATGTCGCCGCCTGCCCCTCACAGGGCGAGTTCCCGCCGCCCCGTGCCCGCTCGGTACTTCCTCCGGTCCCACAGCACCTACGGAAGGGAGGAATACTTGGCCAGCCGAATTGTTCCTCCAAACCTGGGTGTGCTGTGGGGGTGGCACTGTGATACTTTGCCCTTTGATCATTATTTCTTCTCCCAGTTAATTTCTAAACGTTCTGTTCAGGTTCTGTACCACTACCCAGCTAGTGTTTCCACAGGACAGCGTGTGAGCAGCCCATTCGGGGCCTGTCGCAGCTGGCAGAGCAGGGATTGCTTTTTTCCCTTGTGTAGCTTTTTACACCATCTATGTTAAATTTGCCTGCTATTGTCTGGTGCTGTAATAGTCTGTGTTTCTTCATGGTAAGTAAAACCCTCAGCTTTACCATATGGAATAGCGCCGTACCCTCACCAGACCGTGCCACCCCACCATCCGTGCCTTTCTCCGGACAACTCGTGGATGGGCCACGCAGCACGAGCACGGCTCCCGTGGGCTCTTCTCCCACCATCAGAGCTAAAGGTTGTTTCTCCTCTCTACTTCCTTTGCTTTGAATTAATACTTCCAGTACAAGAAACTCATATTTTATTCCCATTTTTTGGCACTCCTGGTGTGCTTACTGCCCTAGCTGCTTGCCTGCTGAAAATCCCAGCAGACCACGTCAAGACAATTTCCTTTTGTTAACTGCCTGAATTAAAAAACTGTATTGTGAAACATGATTTCAGTTTAAAAAACACACGTATTGAGTCGCCTTCATACAGCAAATTTCTACATTTATTTCCCATATATCTACTGGAGTTATTCTTTGAAATAATTTATACTAATTTAACTGGTATGGGCATCAGATTTAATAGTTCATAAGATCTTCAGATGTTTTTAGGGACCTGTTTTACCAATGTCATCAAGTTAGCTACCTTGTGGTCTTATACTGAGAACTTTAACTGATGCAACTTGTTGATACTTGAGTTCAAGAATAATTTAGAATTAATTCAGTTTTGTGTTCCTTCCAGAACTCTTGGGGAAATACTCTCTGGCCCTGCAGATCTGCTGTTGCTCAATTTCTCTTTTTGGTCACCTGCTCTACAAACACTTCAGATGAGAAAGATCCTCTAATGTGCCTCTCAACATGCTAGCATAGGAGCTTCTCCAAGTTTCTCTATGACAAATACTGATAAAAAAAAAACCCCAAACAAACGAACTGTTACTAGCCAAATCTTTTGAATGTTCAAATCAGAACAGGCAGCAATAAGGCACAATAAGTCAAGATGTGAATCGATCCCTTTTTTATTGCTGTTGTATCCTTTACCTGGTATATTTTTCCTTCCCAAGATCATTCTGATTAAGTTTATGGCTCCTGCAACAGCAACAATTGACCAGTTCACATACCTATCACTTTGAATTGTCTAATCAATGATACTTATAGTGGATAGATCTAAAACAATTTGTATGTACGTACTGAACTTGATCACCTTCCCACCAAGCTGCATGGCAGTGCAGTTGCTGGTCATCACATTGAGGTGTACATTTTTTCATCAATGGCATTTGGATAACACCATTATATCTGATCTCGTCAGATAATTAAATTATAGACAAAATTGGACATGGCTTTACTTACTATCATCAGTATAAAATCTCAAATTCAAAGCAGCATACACTTCTTTGCTGCCGGAATTTACTGCTTTAGCACAAATATGGTAGGAGTGCTAGAGGAGGTAGTCTAGTAATGATGGCCCTGCAGTAAAACACACAAGACTTTAATTTTGAGAAGTAAATATACTGAACATTCTCACCATTGTAAGAGCAGTAAATCACCCCTCTTAAAACGCTAGCAGCTTTTTCAACATCTATGTATTCTTTTCTTCCAACTACTCTGTCACTGTGTGGTTTCCTATGGGAGTTAGGTATCCGTGTAGAGCTGAGAAGTCTAGATACTACAGTGGACTTTAACTGTGGTCCTATTCAGGCCCTGCATCATGAGTTTTTTGTGATTTCCCTGTGTGTGGCCAAGAAATTCATAGACAACCTCTCCGCCTCCAAGGTAGAAGACGTGTATTATGCAGTTGCCAGCCTGCCTTTTCTCACGAGCACCCAGTGCACTCAAAGGCTCTTCCAGCTTTTCTTGCTCCCCTCTCATCTGTGTGTTTGTACGGACAGATCTGGGTTGCTTTATGCTCACATGTTGGTGCCTGCTTTTGCATATGGCAAACTGATGGCTGAAAGCTGTGGACAGCAGAACATCCAGATTAACTCAGAGAGTCGGTACGTTTAAAAAAGGTATTAGGCAAATTATACAAGGAATATCTATTAATCATCAAGGTACAGTACTGGGTTAGGAAGTCCCTGTGCGCTAAGAAAGAGATGCTGTATGCTTGCCCTCTTCATTCCTGAGGTCTCTGACATTGGCCACTCTCAGAGACAGTGTAATGAAGGTGTGCATTACTGCTGAACTGCTCTACTGTATATGGGAGAAAGGCAACAAGGCAAACTGCACAAAGGTATGGCATGTGTGTTGGTTTTATCAAGGTTATCAATCTCAGGCAAAGACTTCAAATAACGCATTACTGATGCTGCTATGTAGATTTTGAAAATGAGATTGTGCTGTTCTTAGTTCAATATTTCAGTTTAAAAGATGACTTTTTTGGGTAGCGTTACTTGTTATGAAATGTACATTCTCTTCGTTCACTGCTTCCTACTTATACCCTTCTATGTGCCATACTTAGGCATATCTGTGATTGCACAGTTATTGTCTGTGTGGAAGCACGTAAAAAGTTACCTACCTTACGGGATCTACACAAATATTACATTAAATAAATCTATGATTATATGCATTTTGTGAGCAGTGAGATCAGTACTTTCTGCCTGCTGAAGACTGATTTATTTCTTCATGTTTTACCTGATCACTTTCACTGGAGCACTTCTGAATCTTTCACTTCACAAAATATCTGCTGGTGTAAGAGCTGTGTTTTCCTTGGAAGCCCATGTAGATCTTTCGCATATTTAAAGTCTACCTTTTATCAGAGGAGAAGGAGCATCTTGGCAGAGAGGTTTGCTTTTAAAGGCAACCCCCTTACATGGTCCTTCACGCAACCCAACAGTAGAGAAGGTCTCACGTTAATTCTTGATTTGCAAATTCTTTTCTTCTACACCCATGAAACATGAAAAATGTGAAGTGGGTCTAGAATGAAGTCAGTACCCCTGCCACTTCTTTCCCAAAGCTAAAGCTGGTGAGGATGAGGTGGCTCCTGTTGATTCCAACGTGACATCTTCCCTCCCATGTTTAGGAGGTTTGGTTTTATTGATCGGTTTTATCAATGGTGTCCCATAATGCAGCATGTCCCTCTTGAACTGCTTTCTCCCAGAGCTGTGTTCCTTTCGGCTTTCAGTGTTGCTCCAACGGTTGAACATTAGTCTTGAACCAGGCTGAAAATAAGGATGATGTTTCCTGGCAAGAGAATGAAATGTTAGACTAGAACAGCTATTAGAGTAGGGAAATTTACTCATATGAAACAGCATTTGTAGTTTCAAGTCTAGACATCTTAGAAAGCATTTGTTAGCTACTCAGATTCATTAATTAGCCAATTAATTAAACTAACTTATGCTTTGAGAAGCAAGGAGTGTAATGACTGGAGGTTTGTAAAAAAACGTAGAAAGTTTAAATCTGCCACACACTTTACCACTTATATAAGCTGAGAAGAGCCTTCTTGTCATCAGATGTGCAAGGTTGTTAGTTTCCAGCACAGGGGGGCAATGATAGGAAGTTGGAAATTAGGCAGTAACCTTTTTTCCTTGTACCACTGTTCAAGAAGTATACATCTGTCACAACCGAATGTGTGGTTCTGTTAAACTTGTGCAAATTTGTATGTAGGCCATTATTTTGCAAAGACTGTGTTATTGTACTTTTGCTCTAGTGAGTTAAGCATAATGCAGACTAAGTCACCTTTAGACTAATTATTGATTGGCCGAAGTGTTGAAATTATTGTCTCTGCTTGACCTTTGTTAAGACAAAATCATATATAATATTATGTTATTTGTAGCAGGTTTTCTACCATGATGCAAATTCTAATTTTGGATTTAAACTAATCCTGCTTAGGTCTAGCTCTTGTATAATCTGAATCTATGATTCATAAAATTTATAGGAAAAGATTGAAACCCCTTTGTGGGATGCATGTGTGTTTGTGTGCAGGAAACATGTGAAACTTCTCTTACTTAACTCTAGGTTTCTGAGGATGGAGAGGGACAGGCTACCAGAGGCAGAGTGGGGAGAGAGGTAGAAACATCTTAAAGACAATTTTACTGCCAAAGGAAATATGAAGTGGAGCTGGACTTCTGGACCAAATGTCATCACTCTTATCCGAAGTCAGATGCAGTTAATACCTCTCTTCTGTAGTACCTCTGGCCTCAGTGGGGGTGGATACAAGTTAATGAATTAAAGATCAGCAGCACCTCTGAAGACTTTCCCCGCTGGATAAGGGGGTAGTATTCCTTTTGCTGGCTTTCTATGCTTACTTACAGTGTGATGGTCGTCCCTACACCTGAGCTAGTCATTCTTCAAATCCCATAATAGCCACAGGCAAAACACAGTAATGCTTTTTGGGTACTGTTCATCTGATATACATTGGTTATCTACTTTGGGGTGAAATGAATCACACCCCAGCAGTGCTTGTTTCTTCCACTGACTTTTAAGAAAGCCTGAGGCAATTCTTACAAGGTGCTTTTATTGCAAGTGTGTATGTTTAGCCAGATAAATCCCATCGAGAAAAACTATAAAAGTGCAAAAAGTTGATAAAAAGGAAAACGTGGCAACGCTGGTTATAAAAGCTAAAAGCCCACCTAAGCCAATAGATGGCAGCATTGTAAATGGCAATGCACAACCCTCTGCCTGAAAGAGGTGCTGGGGAGTTCAGGCTGGTTGCTCCAGAGGAGTGAAAGATCT
This sequence comes from Sula dactylatra, assembly GCA_013389905.1. Taxonomy (NCBI): domain Eukaryota; kingdom Metazoa; phylum Chordata; class Aves; order Suliformes; family Sulidae; genus Sula; species Sula dactylatra. The sequence continues at coordinate 262,401 of WEKW01027409.1, read as the reverse complement.
GCCAAATAGCCCTGACTCAATGTCTTGCTAAATAGCCCTGACTCTGGCTTGCTAAAATATGCTGTCTTCTTTTAGCTTTCAGATGGCACAAAGTCTCCCTTTTTCATGAAAGCTAACAAAGGGACCTTGTGACATCCAGATTTCCAGAGTCTGAAAAGCAAAAAAGGACTGAGCACTCAGCTAATTCTTAAATTTCCATTTCTGGAGGCTTAACATTGGAACATTTGGCATAGCATCTTACGATGATTTAGATCAGAATTTTATGTGATAATTTTATGCAGTATATACATCCAATAAAACATTATAATGGTACATTTTCATCTCACCTTTGAGTTTTAGTCTGTTCATCTTTAGTCATTGGATTTATTTAATGTATCTTTGTTAATTTTGGCATTATTATACAGCAACAGCATTTAAAGTTTATAATTAGGAAACAGATGACATCATGCTGTTTCTTTTACAGAAAAAAATGGAATTGTTTCACATCAGTTATTTTTAATTCAGAAAATTCATTAATGATGTCAGAAGTGCTTTAAATGCGTGCAATCAGCAGGTTAAGTGTAAAGAAGCCACAGTGGGAATGAAGGCTGTAAAGGCATCAGAGATGTGGGGTCAGGTTTTGATTCCTCTGCCCAAGAAGAGACTCAGTGCCTTGATCGGATCAGGGAAGAGTTGTGTAGCTCAATGGCTATGACCACAACAGCTTGGGAGGGGACCGGGGCTCCTGGTAAATCCTGTGCTTGTTCTGTCTAGGCTGAATAGCTTCCACCCCATCAGCAATTCTCCTGGCTTAAGTGCTACTCTGTACAAAGTAAGCGTCTTTTTGATACAAGCTCCTCATGCCTGAATGTGGCCCCAAGAAAGCGTGCTGAATCAAACTGCACGTGGGTTAAACCAGCAGCATACCTGGCTTTGTTATTCCCCTTTCCCTTCTATTTTTTGTCACATTACAAAGCCCCAAAAGATTCCCAAATGCATATGGTGCGCATGCATAGGTATACTGAAATAAACCCCCCTAATTATTAGAATTTAGTCCACAAAACTCATGCTATCCAGGTTAACACCCTAAACTAATATTTAATCCACTCAGTTTTATGTTAGTGTTGTAAGACTTTGCAAATTATTTATAAGCAGTAATGACTAAATAACATTCAGCATTTTAATACAGGGTTGGTTGTTTTTTTTTTCCCCCCTGCTTTAACAAACATGGCATATTAAGGATACAGTTGGCTTCCTAAAAGAATTTTTAGGGTTTTGTTGTTTTTATTTGTACACTGAATTTCTTCATTGAACTTTGAAATATCATGAGCTGCCTAAAAGGTATGGGTACACAGATTCCACCCAGATTAACAGGCATCTATATGTGGAAAGAGTTTGTACAAATCCCGTGGTTTGGGATCAGCTTTGTTCATTACTGTGCACGTTAACTTCTGCATAACCTTAAAAATCAGCCTTCAGTTGACGAGGTCAGTCACAGAAGTGCTGAATAACACTTTGAATTCAGTTGAAATCACTCAGCTACTTACTTTGTCAGGCCTTGTAGCTGTTTGATTTATTAGCATTACCCTCCATCATCTTTCTTCTTTTCTTCCTTTCTTCTATTATTTCTTGTACCTACTTGTTGCCTCCACAGCTATTAATGCCAGCTACTTGTTTGTGAACCACAGCTAGCTCTCACTTTGTATTGTTATTGCAGACTGCCTCTCTGATGGTGTTTCCATGACCTTTTGAATTTTCACAATTGTAAATGGCTGTGCACAGTATAGCAGGTGACAATAATTATACACATAGCTGCACCTAGGTCCTGAGACAGACCACAGCACGCTGACTGATCTTCCTGCTAAAGAGGGCTTTGGGGAGGCAAAAGGCTTTCTCTGTGTTATCTGTATCCTCTGCTATAAAAGGCTTTCGCCACAGATACTTTGAACTGAGACTAGAAGTGCGCTGAGAAACAGTGCAGAGTATAGATTAGGTGTATACTCATGTTGACCTGTCCCAAATAAGGGGAGGCTGCCTGAGCCTGCAAATGCATTGCTCAGTCTCTGTGGGGCTGAGAAGGACAAGGTGCCTTTTACACCGCTCCAAGAGCCTCAGAAAGTTCTGGACACAAGGACAGGAGAGGGCAATGGCTCTTGAGCTAGGTGCGCAGGTGGATTGCAACCTAGCAAAGTCAGTCTAAGCAGCTTCTTCTAGCAGCGAAGGATTTAGCTGACTTATCAGCTGTGGGGCCAGCACAACCCTGAGAGGTATGGCCTTGATGGAAGAGCCACATCTGAACTGCTCATAAGTCTCCTGTAGGCCAGGAGCTACATGTGGCTTTTTAGTATCAGGGTTCCTGAGGTTTTCCAGGGTAGTTCCTTAGGAGTCAAATTAGATCTGTGAAACATGAAGCTGTCTCAGGAGTTGACTAACAGGAAGGAGAGGGGAAAAAAAGATGTAGGAGAGGACATGAGCGCATGACTTTTAGGTGATTAACTCACAAGGTGGGATCCAAAGCTGAAAGCCATGTCTGAGGTTTTCTGTTCAACGTAGGGAGAGAACTGGGTACCCAGGAGAGTTACCTGAAAAACCTTTGTGGTGGTACATGGGTGGTACCTGTGTTTATTCTACCAACCTAAAGCTGCCAGGTAAAGTGCCTGTACTTCCTTTATAGTCAGTGAAGACTTGGGTCTCCAGGAGGCAGAGTTCCTACCTAGCATCTGAGCTAAGCTCTCTGGACATGGCTGCCTCCATTAACCTTAGACCAAGCCTAGGTACAAGCTTAGGTACTTCTGCTATGTATTTAAAAGTAAGCAAGAAAAAGGTGAAGAAACCACAGTGTGGAGACATCTTTACCTGCAGCTGTTCTCTCAAAAAACAATGCATGTCTCTCAGGTGGCAATGAAAAGTCATGATGGATGTGCCCCCTCTGATTATAGTATACCTTGCTAAATACATCACTTCTATAGAAAATGAAACATCTGTGTTTAATTCCCTTCTAATCCTCAGAGGCTTAATACTTACCCCCAGGAGAACAAACAAAGCACTTACCTCTCGTTGACCTTGAAAGCCCAACTCCTGTTTATAGGCCAGCATCAGCATTTTGTTTTTTATTGCAGCTTTTGTATGTGTCCACAGACATTATTTGGCAAGCCATTGTGTAAGCTTTGCCAGAGATACTGCAATGCTCCAGATGCAAATATTGCGGTCAACTTAGGGAAAAAAAACAGACAGTCAAAGTGACTTGAAATTTAGGGGAATAAATAGCATGTTTGTTGCAGTAGGAATGAGTAATCATGAAAAAAATGTTAGGTAGGTTCATAAATTTTGAATATTTTGAGCATCAACAGTTTATTTTATTTTGTTTGTCTAATCATGAATTGGACCCAGTTTCTCTGTATAATTACCTCCATTCTATTATTTCAGTGAGAATGCTGTCCTGGGCTGAAGTTTTCATAGAAACATTTGCTATTGTTCTCTGTGTAGTTTGTTCTTGCGCAGAAGTACCTGGGAACCCACCACAGCGGGGTCTCCCTAGGAATGGGGGCATAAGAAGGGAAACAACTTTCCTCCAGAAAGTTTGTGTGAAGACTGAGGGAGGTGAGTCATGTCATCCCTGCCTTCAGTATATTCTCAGCTCTCACTCATGGGATCGACTATTAGTGATCTATGGGAAGTAGATTTCTGCTTCTGGGCAGGAGAGGTGAAATCTTGAGTCTTGGAAATGTCAGACAGAAGCACGTGATTCTACATTGTATGTTAAATGCACAGCAAGGCCTTTGCTGTTAAGAAAGATCAGGTCCTCTGTTTATGGGGGTACCGTTAATTTGCTTAGGCATAGGGAAACCAAGGCAGCTTGGACATGTGAGATTTGTTCTACAGTAAATATGCTACTTCTCCAGCAGCCCTGTCTAATTCTATAGTTAGCTGAGCAGGTGGCGTTGAGTTGGGCTATGCAAAGGCAACAAAACCTTGGGAGCCTCCTCACATACGGCAGTCCAGAAACTCCAGACAAATGGATATATCCCTCAGATTTCCTCCACTGAAAATTCCCAAATCAGAAAAAAGGCCTTGTCCAGGAGAGCCTAGCTGCATGCAAGCCCAAAGAAATGCAACATGTAGATACTGCTGGTTTGGAAGACACAAATTCCCACTAAGCATCAAATCCTGAAGGCTTTACTTAATTTTCTGCACTCAGTCCTGGGTTCAAGCTGAATAAAAGTTGAATGAGAACCTCAGGATATGGCAAATGTTGATATAGGATAGTGTTAGAAACTCAAAATATTTTTGGTAAGTCTAAATAAAATGTCTTTGTACAGAACCTAGTTTTGTAACATTGAAAGAAAAATATTTTCCTTTGAGAATTCAATAATTGCTGCTTCTGGGTCTTGTTATCTGGGTTGCATTGGACTGAGACATTCTGGCTTGAAGTCCCAGCTAAATTCTGAGAATCCTGAAGGATGCAAAGATGTGAACTTTGAACTAAGCTGTTTAAAGAAGCTGGGTACATGTTATGCTGCTGGGTTGGCTCCTGTTGATCCTGTGTGCTTTTAAGCTTTCTGCCACTTGAATAATTCTGGTATTGTTTCCCTGGTCTCTTCGATAAACTTCTTATGTGGAGGCTGGGCACGTTTCTCAAAAACACGGCTTTAATGCTGAGAAGCGTGAAGCAGCCAGGAGCAATGGTGATCCCTTGGTGTCCCTCGCATACAATGGCTCGCTCTTTCTTGGAGCTCTGATTGTGTGAGGATGCAGTTTTGGTAAGCGTTCCAGAAAAATGATAATTCTTTATGTTACCTTGCACAAGAAATCATAACCAGGGTGTCTTCACATATACCTGTCCTCCAGTTTTCTCCTTGCTCTGGAACTTTTCTTGGACTTGGGGTGCCCAGAATCCTCCTCCTGCAGCAATAATATCTTCTCTCCTTACAGGGTCTCTGCTCTGGCATATAGCTAGCATTCTGCCTCCTCTCCTGGACTCAACTTCTGCTCCTCTACTTTGACTGAAGTACTCTGTGTCAAATAAACCTTTTATCGGCCTTCTCAGATGATCCAGGTCCCCAGTAGATAATATCCTGCTTGTTTATTTCTCTCTTGAAATTTAGGTTTAGGAAACCATCTGGCTGGTGTGATAATGAACATTTTGTCCCATGAAATTTCTGTTTGAACAGAGGATGACAAAAATTTAATGACTAGAAGAGTTCAGCTTGTCTGTTGACTGCATCCTGACTCCTTCTTTTCTGGGGGTAGCCTGGAGATGGGGAGAGAGCCTGGAGTGGGCTGGATGAATTGCTCTGGGAGCTCACAGCCTCTTCCCTGCCATTCTCCCTCCTGAAGACTCAGTGGGCTTTTTCATCGTGAGACTGGGGGTGAAATGTGTTTATCGCAGCTGACATGCTCAGGACCTTCTTGCTGTGGTCTGAGACATGCATGTGAAGTCATTTAGGAGACCTGAGGCATGTGCATAGCCCCACAACATGGCCAGAAGTGATGTATGTGACCATGGTAGAGGAGGGACCTTGTTATGCTGCTAAGATGATGCATGTGAGATTTAGTGGTGAATAGCTGCTGAATGTCTTCATAACAGGTTATGTGACATGTGCTGGCAGAAAGATGGCATCACTGCTCAGCTGTTAGCCCTGAATCACCATCCTTGGGAATTGCAGTACAACATAATAATAAGGAGATAAAAGAACCAATAGAGAGGGAAGACAAGCTCTGTGTATGAAGTGAAATTGCAGTCTTCACAAATTAAACACAGGGAATTTGTAATATCAAGCTGTTTTTAAATCGTACATACAGAGATTCCACAAATCATCATAGCCATTTACAGCCCATCACACTGAAGGAATAGGCACAAGCTTGAAAGCCCTGCTTCTTTTACCCCTGAGCAAGACGAGCGTTTAGTTTATTGCTGACATCATCCTTCCTACAATTTTAGTGGAGAAGTCTACAAAGGACTAATGACCTGACTATATCAGTCATACTAGAATGGATTGGGCCAGCATTCCATAATGTCCTTATAAAGATAGTAGAAGGCATACAAATGCATGGACTGCCTTTGCAAATATTCAATGATAAACTGAGGTGGCATTCATTCCCAAATAATGAATTATGAATTGTTCATCCATTCTCTGTTAATTTAAATGTTCTTTGCAAGTTTTATCTTCCTAGTTTGGTATCCTATGGTTTACAACTGAGGCATCTCTCCATTAAAAGAGAACTTGCTGTTTCCAGAGAGACTCCTATAGAATGAATAATGAAGTACTTTTTATTAAATGACTGTGAAAATCAAAATCTCACTACCAATATTTCATGGAGGGTTTATCTTACAAGGACATGCACATGGGGTTGAACCAGTGTGACAAGAAATCTTCAGGAGTAGAGATGATAATCTGCCTCTACAAGATGAGAGAAATGCTGGTGTGATAAATAATACTCACTTTCAGAAGCGAATGCAATCTTGTTGAATTTCCCAGGCTTGTGTGTACACACAATATTACCAGACAAACCGGCTGTTACTTCACTTCTGTAATTTCTCATTATAATTTCTGTATGTTGTACCCAGAGACACTGGACAATACATGATAGAGGCACCAGATATGCAAACCAACTAATCTGCTAGCATAGAAATGAATATCAATGCAATCCTATTGTGGAAAGGAGACGACATCATTATTTGTATTGTAAGTAGTTGGAAGGTGTTTAAATGCTGCTGTGATGGATATAATATGACATAAGTGGGTAGATCCAGAGGTGGTTCTACAGATTTATTCCTGAGAACATAATGCCACTCTTACACATCAGCATTCTGTGATACATTTAACAAAAAAAACCCCAAAAACAAACAAACCAAAAAAAAGCTTGTGCATTTGCATTGTTGTTTTACAGGTTTATGAGGGCACTGTAAAACTCCTTAGTTGAGATTTTCATTATATTTAGAATCCTATTCCTAGGAAGTAACAATTAATTAATGAGAATACAAACACTGAAAATCCTTCTCAGAATCCTTCTGGCTGGCTTAGCTTGTACAGAATTACCGAGGCTTATTATATTACTACTGGTTTAAAGGACCAGATGATCCTTCCAGGTCCCTTCCAACCTGGGCTGTTCTGTGATTCTGTGATTTGTGTTAGGTTTTCAGAAGATATTTTCATGAACTAATGCATCTATCTTTCTAGGTTTTGTCCTTTTTCAGAATGGCTATGACCTGTTGTTGCTATGATCGATATGGAGGCCAAGCTGTCCTCTGCTAGATCGTGATAGTTTCCACAGTGTCTTTGCAGTACTGCGTTAGTCTTCAGGTAAGGCAGCCACCTTTGCAGCCACAGTTACTCTGACCTAATGCCATTTATCTCAGTGGAAACAGTCTCACTGGCTTCAGAAGCTGTATGAGTGAGCCAACACTGAGGATTAGGCAGGAGACAGCAAGAAGAGAGACGTGTTTATTTGCAAGCATGAACATTAGGGGAGGAAAAGGCAGCAGTATGACAGCATATTTGTAGGGCAGCAGTAGGAGATGGCAACTGTTGGTGCATGTGGCACCGAGATCTACGCTGTGGGCCAAGGTCTGAGTTATCTGAGTATGGGGTGATCCTCAGAACAGTTTGTTCTACGACATGCAGTTGCTTGCTTGAACATAAAGAATTTTTGATGCATCAGTCTAATGCCAGCCCTGTGGGTTGTTAACAGAATACCAGCTGCACTACATACTTCCATTAACTTTGTGTCCCGGAGTTTCAGGGAATGTGTATAGCCTCAGGGTACCTCTGATCACTTTGTTGGCTAGAAGAAAGAGTGCCATTTTGACTCACTTTCATGCTATTGCCAAGGACGGGTGCAGCTGCACTGAAGATGGGGTAGTGACGGTCATACAACATGCACTATGCTGAGCTGTGATAATGCGTAGGGCTACTACCTCTCCCTGGTTATCAATCCAGCCTGGAGGTAGGCAGTCTTACTGCTTTCAAAGCACTTTTTGCTGCTTTCAAAGGGACCCTCACCATCATTTCTGCAAACAGTGGGATGTGAAAGTGGCCAAGGGAAACTCATGTCTTGCTGTGTGAGGTTGTTCCAAGTGAGATGGTGCTTCTGCTAGAACATCTCCTGTGGTCAGGAGCTGGTGTCCCCAAAGGTGAGTTTCAAAGGAAGAAGACTTTTAGGGTGCTGCTCCAGCTTCCCCTTGGGCACGTTCTTCCCATTCTTCCCAGAGTCTTTATTGTGACATGCCTTTCTAAGTGAAAAAATGCAGTACAGCATATGCTAATATCTTCACAGAATTACTTAAACCTCAGACAATATCGTTCAGGAATTCAGAGAAAGTAAACAATCAAAATAGTTGTGGTGGAGGACCCAAAAGAAAAAAGAAAAAGTATGCAAGTCCTAGAAAAATGCTGGTAAAACAAGAAAAACTGCATGCGAAGCTTTCTGTCATAAGGATCTAAGAAATGCGTTTCTTCCCCTTTCATTCATTTCCTCTCATTTATCTCATTACTGTTCTCATTCCTCTAGAATTTACAGAAATCTGTAATTTGGTATTTTTCATTTTGAAGTAGAGTGCTCTGCCATTCCTTGGCATCTAAATGCTATTCAAAATTCATTGTGTTAGATTGTCTGGACATTGCTCATAGGACATTACATTTTTCAAACTCTCAAGACACATAGGCTTCAATTTTTTCAACTTAGACTAATTTTGGCTCATTTTGTCTTCCTAGAGTAGATTTAACTGAGATCACAGTGTCTTCATTATCTTGTAATGATTATAAAAGTCTTTCTTTAGCACATTAATACAAGTTATAGTCTTTGACACATTTATAAGGGTTATCAACTAATGAGATACAGTTTTCACGTGTATACAACCGGGCCACATTCCATCAACCTTCATTAAACAAGAAAAATAGAAGGAGCACAATACTAGCTGGGCTGTGCTGGTGCACAGCCAGAAGTTTTTTCTCAATATTTTCTCTACTGCTTCAGGAATTTTGATGACAGAAATTGGAAGATAATAATATAAAGTATATTACATCATAAAGCATTTTGAAATCATTATGAATACCACTTTTATTTAAAATGTTCAAGTCAGGTGAGAGCGGGCGACCCCAGCAGTACAAGGGCAAGGCAGGGGCGGTGAGGGGCAGTGCGGGTGTAGGGTGGTGGTGGCAGGGGTGCACAGTTCTTTTGGGGGATGTTGGTGTAGCTGGTGGGGCACCAGGAATGGAAGCAGGAAGGAATAAGCCCCAGTGATACCTGGAAAAGAGTGATTTTGGGGGTGATCTGGGTAGATGTGGAGGGAGCTGCCTAACAGATGAAAAGACACTGAGGTCTTGATGAGGCAAACTGCCAGGAAATCCTCTGGGAGGCTGCAGATCTGACTGGGATGGAGAGAGCTGGGATGGACAGGGCTGGCATAGCTTGGGCTGAAAGGATTTGTTTGGAAAAAAAGAGGTAATAATTGCTACATTTGGGAGGGCTGAGAGGGAGCCTGCAATTCGGAGTGGCAGGAGCACAGGGCTGAGTAAAGGTAACCATATTTATAAAGGAGGTGGAAGCAGGAGGGTAGACAAGCTAATGCAAGAATAGAGGAGTGGGACCCTGATATAAATGCTAGATAACTTTGGAAGTATAGTTGACAGCTACTTAATGCTGTTGCTATAGCTGTAGAAATTATAGCATTCTAGTTTTCATCAAATCTTTTCTTGTTACATTTTGACAATGACTGAACTTCTGCAGTGGTTTAATGTCTTTGAACTGGTCATCTCACCACTAGCTCTTCGTACTTTTCAAAATCTCACAAAAACATCCAGTCCTTACGTAGGCTATTATAGGTCAAAGACAAAACATCTGTCAAATCACACTGATAAGATAACATTTTCAGCTCTGATGATAATTCACACAAATTATTGTATGATCCTGCAATAAGAATGGTCATAAAATATGCCAGCTGTTCACAGCTATTTCCTTGACCACGAACAACAGAGCTTTCATAATCATGCTCCGTAACATAACAAATAAGCTGAATTGGAAACTACAAGAAATAATGACATCAGAGAAGAACAGCTGCAGAAAATTCTTTCTTTTCCAAAGCCTTATTACATTTAACCAGCTGCTCAAGTGCTTGAACACTGTGTGGTATATAGCTAATGTTTAAATACCCTTGACCTGAGCCTTTTCTAAGAAGTGCATCAGCGTGTGTTCCTATGTCAGCTTCGGGGACTCTAACAAATAAACAAAAACCCCAAGGTGAAGTAGCTGGGGGAAAAGTTTCACAAAATATCTGTGAGAACAGCTTCCAGTCTGGGTAATGGGAAAAAGACATTTATGCAATTGTCATTTGATTTTCTCTGTATTCTGCCTTTTGGTTTCTAAAGAGATATTACTGGGGCAGAATTGATAAAGTCTGGCTGTTTCAAAGCAAACAAACACTGGGAATTTCTCTCACAGAAGTTTTTTTCTAGTAAAGGCGTTCAAGCTAAAATGGCATGATTCCTTTTTGTGGACAAAAAAACCCCATAGCAATTAGAATTTTTTAGATGATTGTGGTTCCTGGTAAGGACTATATTTCAGTCAGGTATAATCAGGCACTGCAGCAAACACTTGCAAGATAATCTGCTCTAGAGCAGTAAGACAAAGCAGAAATCACCCTCATCAGAATATTGTGCAACACAACCTGTTCTACTGGCATTACCTCTAGCAGTAGCTGTGGCTTATTTAGAAGTGCAAGCGGGAAGCTGAGCTACCTTAGATATCAAACATAGGAAAACCTAGGTTATTTCCAAATGTTGCAGTGCAGAGTAATGGCTCTGACTCTGCTGTGTCAAGGTCTGGTTTTTACTTTTGTTTATAATGGCCGATTATTTAAAAAAATAAAAATCTCCATTTGCTCCAAGAAAGCACATCATCGGTTCTGAAGAGCTCCAGTTTTCAACCCAAGCAGACAATTTCCTTAATAAATATTTGATTTACTTTGGCAAACATAAACATTTAAATGGCAATCCCTCTACATCTATAAAAAGCGGAGCAACTCAGGGCTTGTTTTTCTCCTGTGTCCCCTCCTGGACCTATCCTACTTTTTTCTCTGTTCTTGCCTTGTTTCTTTTAGTAATAACTTCCAACTACTCAGAAATCAGGCCTATTCCACAGATGTTTCCTCTGCTTTTTAAAGAGGGAGGAGAGGCCACGGTCAGCACAATATATAGCATCCTCCTGAGCAAACTGTCTTGACTGCAAACTGTCCCCTGCAGCGTGGAGGCACTTGAGAACAGAGATGCTGATGAAAACAGCATGGCTGAGTGGTAACATTGAAAACAGGCAAGATCGGGGTCTGGGAGGGAATAAGGTTAATGACTATTACATGGTGAATTTTAAACAGCCAAAGAAATGCTTATTTAGCATGGGAAGTATCAATAGAACAGTATCTATGTGGCAGGGTAACATATACCTGTTCAATAAATACTCAAACGAAGGTCCTGGCTGCAGGAGGGGTAGGTCGAGACACTAAAAGTTCAAAAATCAAAAAAGATCCTCTGAAGGCTGCAAAGCACAATTTTTTGAAAGCCAAGGATTATTTTCTCCTCAGCTCTCCACAACAACTTTAATAGTAGCATTAACTCTAATAAAATATTTCTCTAAAAATGCAATTTGAGAATGTGAGGAGCTGTGTTTGCCTGCTGTGCATTTATTTTGATAGCGTTTCTCTTCTCCCATGAGTACTGAAGTAAGTGATTCTCCTTCTTGGTGTTGGATTTGATTTTGTCTACTCCCTAAAGAGGGAGTTCAAATTTATCTTAATAACATTTTGACTTGAGGACTTCGTATGGAATCCAAAGTACTTTGTGTTCTCAAGAACTGATCTGAAATCTAAGTAAACCAGATGAAATAAAGATGACCATGCAAATAATCTCGTGACACATTCAGCTGAGCTTTTTCCAGTTTTGATTTAATTTCTTGTAAAAGCTCTGACAATACCCCCAGAACTCAGCAATTTGGGCACTGCAACAAATGCCAGTATCCTGTAATCTCAAGCAGTGGCTTGGGGCAGAAATTCATCCCCTCCTGATCTCTCCCTTCGGGAGCAGAAATGTGGCCAGGTACAGCTCCTATGACTGGAGCAACAGAGATGGACCTTCCAGCTATATCTACATCAATTAATTGAAACTGCCTGGCAGTGCTGCATGGTGCTGTTACTGAATGACATGGGACACCCTGCGTCCACACTGCTGGACCATCCTCCTCACTAATACAAGCTGCTGCATGCCAACTGCCTATCCGTGCTAACTGTTGAACCATAACTGGAAATTTTTGGGTAGTGTTAGTTGAAATGGTCCTGAACTATACCAGGGATCACTAACAATTTAATGGTGTAAAGAACGGAGCCTGGCAGTGTCGGGTCTGAAATGTGCCTTGGTGCTGTTTGATTTACAAGTATAGGCATAGCCTTTCTGATTTTCAGCTATCCACCATTAAATGCATCATCAGTTATATGTTGGATTTATTTGGTTATGTTTTACTTCTAAGCTCAGGAGCTTCCTGCCCTGTTTCTTTTCCCATATACGTGGCTCTTTCTCTTGTACACCCTAACCCCGGTTCACTTGTTCTCTTTCTACTTTGATAACTTCCTTAGCAATTGTTGAAGTAAGAAAATAATCCTTCTTCTACATCCCTTAAAGTATTGCTATCACCCGTGGATGGAGCTGAACTCCACCCTTCATTCACCAACAGTTGCCTAGTTCTCAGTTTATGAGAATGCTGCAAAACTCGTGTTTTCCTTTTCTTCTCTGGTGCTAGTAAAGGGGAGGCTGAAAGAGGCAGAGACATGTCTTTTATTTATCATTTTTTATTGCTGATGAGACTCATCCAGCGTTCAAGACAAGCTCCCTTTTAGGACTTTAAATAAATAATGACACTCAATGGCCCAGCCCATCATCGTTAAACACACTTTTTATAGAGGGCCGTGAACTCCATACTGGCCTCATTAAAGCTGTGGAAATTCCATCAGTGGTTATGTTTCTGTGTAATGATTTAATTGAATTTTCTTATTGCTGGAGCTTGTCATTATGCCAGTGATTTTCATGCTGGCTCCCTAAACTCACAGAGTTTTTGCTCAAGTCTAAATAATCCAAAATTGGTTTTATCCGTGTCTAGTCTGCTGGCAATGTACAAGGCCTGAATGAGCAAGCTCTTAACTGGAGGGCTGGAGAATTTTATTTTTGTCTTTTTACTTAAGGACTTAATTTTCAGCTCTGCTTTTTTCATTCTTTCTTTTAAACAGAATACACAGTAGACTTTCCAACCTGTAACATAAGCCTTAGGAAACCCCCAACACGTAAACAGAAGAAGCTTGGACTCATTAGTATGTACTAGGTAAAGCTGGATTTAATTTTGCAAAAAAAAAAGCATGCGACAAGGAACTGGGTGATACAGAAGTGTTAAGCTCTAATCTAACATTGTTCTGGGAGGGCACAACCTATTCAAGACACAATAACTTCTACATTAACACAGGATTGTGGCTGAGAATTTAAATGCCGCAAAGCCGGAGGAATTCCCACAACAATCAATTTTCAGGCCTCTGTGGTATTGAAGATTAATTTTAGTCTGGGCAATGTTTTTTGTATGATAAACCCATTAAAAGCTTTGATGAGGAAAGGCAGCCATGAGGTGGAGGAATTGGAGGACTTGGTGGTGACTTGTGAGCAGGCAGAGCTTATAAGCACAGGATACTGACACTGAGGTATATGTATCTTGGCACAAAATACGTATCAATGAGGAGGTGATCCCCAATGGCAGGGCCATGCATGCCTCAGCTGGGCATGGCTGAAGAGGCAAATAAGCAAGATCAAAATCTACAGCGAGAATATGGCCCACTGTATCTTATATCTTGGAGTATAAGCCATGCATTTTAACTGACTGCGTAATGACCAGTTCTTCATCTTACCTCAGCTCAGCTATTGTATACTGCTTTGGACACCAGTGGTACCATGCAAATGATGCAGGAATAAATAGTAAATGCCAATCATCTTACATTTGTGACTTAATGTTCGAAAGCTATTTTCTGTTTTTATGAGCTCCGTAATTTGAATTGTGTGATTTTATAACTATAAGCTGTAGCCTTCTCTCTACGGTATACTAGCTAGTTTTTAAGGGTAAAACAGCTTGTGCTGCTAAGCAGGTGTGCAGCCATATTTTGTATCATCCAAAGTTTTCTCATGCCCTCTGGTTACTGTCCTTGATACAACAAATTTTATTTATGGTGCCTAGGAGACATTGAGTCCACAAATGATTATGGCCAGAACTTCGGGTTGTCTGTGCCTGACAACAGGCATTTATGACATCTGGGCATTTGGGGTTTTTTTACTTGCTGATAAGGCTGGGGCCAAGCAGGTAGCATCCTGGGAGAGAAAATAACCTGTGGCCAAAAAACCATAAAATCCCACAAAACACCTTCTGATACTGCTTCAGATGTTCTGTTGTTTTTGCTGTAAAAAAAAACATCTTCACAAAGGAAGAAAGTGCTACTTTATGGGAAAATAGAAACACGAAGAAGTCAAGTTCTGGAAAAGATGCAGTGTAAAGACTTCTGGAGTGGATATAAGGACTGACACAGGTCAGAGGATATAAGGCCACATTTTGTATACTGTTGCTCGTGAAGAAAAGGGCTGTGGGTCTCATAGTCTTCTGACACACCGATGACAACCTGAAAAATGTTTGTGACTTCATCAAATGGGCAAAATACCGCTAAAGCTTTTTTAATACTATTAGGTGGTAATCCACATTCTGTACTTGCTTGTGATGATATAAGCTCAGAGTTACCACTGAGTCCAGTTAAATTGTTCTATGTTTGCCTATACTAACAGAGTAAAATTCACCCTGATATTTTTACAGGCTATTATTTGGCAGACCAACTTAGCTTTAACGTGACTTGCTGTATGCATGCATGGAATTTATTTGTACATTTTACAACTTTTTAATGTACAATGCCTGTATGTTGCACTGATTTAGACTAGCGATACTGGGAAAACCAAGTAATGAAATGAAACAATTCAGTTAGAAACTAGGGAGAGAGTATTGGAGATGCTGCAAGAGTTATGTTTGTTTTACATTCGTGCTACATTTATTCATGTTTAAAAATGGAAGCAGGGGAAGTAGAGGTTCAGTTTAGCTGATTGCCTTACATCATTCCAGCTCTTGAGGAGATTTTCACTGCAACACTGTATTTTATTGAACCTCTTTATTAAATTTGTTCATCCCATTCTAGGATTAAAGGTTTTCTTGCAGTGGCAGGTTCTTTAAAGAATGCAGCCCAGAAAGACTGAAAAAACCTTTGAATTATAATTTTTCTGAGTAAGTTCTCAGTTTATATATATTACTTATATAGAATATATAAATATTTATAATAAATGCCGTTGTTTGTAACAGGTATGACATGATGTTTAATGTATATATTATAGATTATCTAAATATATAGCATATGTATATTCATATTTTATGGTATATATATACACACATATATCTTATAGGATATATGAAAACAAAGTTTCACTGTGTTGCCAGCAGTGTATCAGCTCTTAGTTTGCAGCTGGAGGCTGGAATATAGGCTACTTTACTTAACTAATAAATTGCTCAGGGAACTGTATCTGCTGTGCTGACTTGGTATGTGAGATTGAGCAAAGATGAACTATGCTAGATGACCTCTAAGAAGGCAACAAGTAGCACGTCCCTGGGAAGAGAGGGCAAGGGGCTGAGCTCCCTGCTGACCCTGGGTTAGGGGCTGGAAGGCAGCAGGTCTTGCTCAACCTGAGTTAGGGCTCTGCTCGCTGGGGCAGCATGAGAAGGGAGCACCCTGGCGATGTGGCACCCACAGGAAAGGGCTCGTTGTTCTGAACTTGTGCATACACAAACATTTAATGCAAAACTTTCAGAGAAGCACCTGCTGGGAGCCCTCCTTTTCCTCTCCTTTGGACAACTGTCTATTCAGCGATGAGCTAGCACTCCCAAGGAAACTTTGAGGATTATGTCTTCATTGTTAAGGGGCTTCCAGGCAGCAGGGGGAAGTTGGCAACTTTAGTGCTTTGAATCATTCTTCAGGGGCCTTCTTTCAGGCCTGGCTCTTTCCACAGGCTAAGCAGCCCTAAGCTGGGTACTCTGAATTATTTTCTTATTTATGCCTGCTGTGGCCAGGCAACCAGTTTTGAGATGTTCAGCACTTGTATTAGGCAACTAAAGTAGGCGGTCTGAATAGATGCCATTGTGCCAGAGGACTGTGGGGAGAACAAGTGCCAAATTTTAGATGATATTCTACAAACAGAAAGCTTATTGCTGCTGTCTAGCTCAGCAAGCCAATTCAAAGCCAATCCCTTGAGCCAAAAGTGAACAGGCACTACTTATTTCTAATTTTGAGTCCAAGCACAGAAAGCAAGTAATTTGTTTTGGACTTGGATTTGCAGATGGGAAAACCAACACACTGCATCTGGATGTTTACCTTACATATTTGTAATTTTATTTATGAAAAGTCATGGAATCTGAACAACCATTAGTGAATTGCTTGCAAAGCTTGCTATAAATTCTGTATGTATGTATGTATTTTATCCAAGTACCAAAGTATGGGTTTCAGTATGTCCCTTTTTCTGTTTTCATTGCTTTGATTTATTCTGTAAGAAGTTCTATTTGCCAGTCCTGTAAAATCATGCATTTGGAAGTGGGTTTTGCATGCTTTTGGTATTAACCTGTGCATGCCTGCAGGGCTGTGATCTTATTGGCATCATGGAGACATGGTGGGATGGCTTCTATGACAGGAGTGTTGGAATGGAAGGATATAGGCTCTCTAGGAAGGACAGGCAGGTTGAGGAGGACGTGGTGTCACCCTTGTGGTGGGTTGACCCTGGCTGGATGCCAGGTGCTCACCAAAGCCGCTCTATCACTCCCCCTCCTCAGCTGGACAGGGGAGAGAAAATATAACAAAATGGTTGTGGGTTGAGATAAGGACAGGGAGAGATCACCCACCAATTACCATCATGGGAAAAACAGATTCAACCAGGGGAAATTAGCTTAATTTGTTACCAATCAGATCAGAGTAGGGTAATGAGAAATAAAACCAAGTCTTAAAATGCCTTCCCCCCACCTCTCCCTTCTTCCAGGACTTAACTTCACTCCTGATTTTCTCTACCTCCTCCTCTCCACAGCAGCACAGGGGGACAGGGAATAGGGGTTGCAGTCAGTTCATCACACGTTGTCTCTGCCTCTCCTTCCTCCTCAGAGGGAGGACTCCTTACACTCTTCCCNCTCCAGCATGGATGGCTTCCATGGGCCACAGGTCCTGCCAGAAAACCTGCTCCTGTGTGGGCTCCTCTCCATGGGCTGCATCTTCCTTCAGGGCACATCCACCTGCTCTGGCGTGTGGTCCTCCATGGGCTGCAGGTGGATATCTGCTCCATCATGGACATCCATGGGCTACAGGGGGACAGCCTGCCTCACCGTGGTCTTCTCCAGGTGCTACAGGGGAATCTCTGCTCCGGCGCCTGGAGCATATCCTCCCCCTCGTTCTTCACTAACCTTGGTGTCTGCAGGGTTGTTCCTCTCACGTATTCTCACTCCTCTCTCTGGCTGCAATTGCACAGGTTTTCTTGTTCCCCCTTCTTAAATATGTTATCCCAGAGGCACTACCACCGTCGCTGATGGGCTCAGCCTTGGCCAGCAGCAGGTCCATCTTGGAGCTGGCTGGTGTTGGCTCTATCAGACATGGGGGAGGCTTCTAGCAGCTTCTAACAGAAGCCACCCCTGTAGCCCACCCCACTACCAAAACTTTGCCACGCAAACCGAATACAGCCCTATATGTCAATGACCAGCTGGAGTGCATGGAGCTCCCCCTGGGGACAGATGAGGAGCCAACCGAGAGTTTATGGGTCAGGATTAAAGGGACAGGACAGGTGACATTATAGTGGGGGTCTGCTACAGGCCACCTGACCAGGAAGACTGAGTGGATGTGGCCCTCTGTAGACAGATAAAAGCAGCCTCACGTTCACAAGCCCTGGTCCTCTTGGGGGACTTCAACCACCCTGGTATCTGTAGGAGGGACAACACAGCAGGGCATAAGCAATCTGGGAGGTTCCTGGAATGCATTGGTGATAACCGCCTTCTCCAAGTGACAGAGGAGCCAACGACGAGAGATGCTATGCTGGACCTTGTTCTCACCAACAAGGAGGGGCTGGTGGGGAACATGAAGCTCAAGGGCAGCCTTGGCTCCAGTGACCATGAAATGGTGGAGTTCAAGATCCCTAGGGCACCGAGAAGGGTGTAGAGCAGGTGCATTACTCTGGACTTCAGGATAGAAGACTTTGGCCTTTTCAGGGATCTACTTGGTAGAGTACCATAGGATAGAGCCCTGGAGGGAGGAGAGGCCCAAGAAAGCTGGTTAGTATTCAGTGATCACCTCCTCCAAGCTCAGGAGCGATGCACACCAACAAAGAAGTCAGGCAAAAACACCAGGAGGCCTGCATGTATGAACAAGGAGCTACTGGACAAACTCAAACACAGAAAGGAAGCCTACAGAGGATGGAAGCAAGGACAGGTAGCCTGGGAGGAATACAGAGAAATTGTCCGAGCAGCCAGGGATCAGGTTAGGAAATCTAAAGCCCTGATAGAATTAAATCTGGCTAGGGACTTCAAGGACAACAAGAAGAGCTTCTATAGGTATGTCAGTCATAAAAGGAAGACTAGGGAAAATGTGGGCCCTCCTCTGAAGAAATGGGACACCTGGTTACCTGGGACATGGGGAATGCTGAGGTACTCAATAACTTTTTTTGCCTCAATCTTCACCGGCAAGTGCTCAAGCCACACTGCTCCCAAGTCGCAGAAGGCAAAGGCAGGGACTGGGAGAATGAAGAACCACCCACTGTAGGAGAAGATCAGGTTTGAGACCATCTCAGGAACCTGAAGGTGCACAAGTCCGTGGGACCTGATGAGATGCATCCGCAGGTCCTTAGGGAACTGGTGGATGAAGTTGCTAAGCCACTTATCATATTTGGGAAGTCATGGCAGTCCAGTGAAGCTCTCACTGACTGGAAAAGGGGAAACATAACCCCCATTTTTGAAAAGGGAAAGAAGGAAGACCTGGGGAACTACAGGGCAGTCTCACCTCTGCCTGTCCAGATCATGGAGCAGGTCCTCCTGGAAACTATGCTAAGGCACATGGAAAATAAGGAGGTGATTTGTGAAAGCCACCGTGGATTCACTAAGGGCAGATCATGCCTGACAAATTTGGTGGCCTTCTACAGTGGGGTTACAGCACTGGTGGATAAGGGAAGAGCAACTGATGTCATCTACCTGGACTTGTGCAAAGCATTTGACACTGTCCCTCATGACATCCTTGTTTCTAAATTGGAGAGACATGGATTTGATGGGTGGACCACTCAGAGGATAAGGAACTGGCTGGATGGTCACACTCAAAGAGTTGTGGTCAATGGCTCGATGTCCAAGTGGAGACCAGTGACGAGAGGCGTCCTTCAGGGGTCCTGAGGGTACCGGTACCAGCGATGTTCAACATCTTTGTTGGCATCGTGGACAGTGGGATCGAGTGTACCCTCAGCAAGTTTGCTGATGACACCAAGCTGTGTGGTGCGATCAACAAACTGGAGGAAAGGGATGCCATCCAGAGGGACCTTGACAGGCGTGAGTGGTGGGCCCGTGTGAACCTCATGAAGTTCAACAAGGCCAAGTGCAAGATCCTGCATCTGGGTCAGGGCAATCCAAACCACAAATACAGGCTGGGCAGCGAATGGATTGAGAGCAGCCCTGAGGAGAAGGACTTGGGGGTACTGGTGGATGAACAGCCAGACATGAGCCAGCAATGTGCACTTGCAACCCAGAAGGCCAACCGTATCCTGGGCTGCATCAAAAGAAGCATGGCCAGCGGGTCGAGGGAGGTGATTCTCCCCTCTACTTTGCTCTCATGAGACCCCACCTGGAGTGCTGTGTTCAGTTCTGGGATCCCCAGCATAAGAAGGACATGGACCTGTTGGAGCGAGTCCAGAGGTGGGCCATGAAGATGATCCAAGGGCTGGAGCACCTCTCCTATGAAGACAGGCTGAGAGAGTTAGGGTTGTTCAGCCTGGAGAAGAGAAGGCTCCAGGGAGACCTTGTAGCAGCCTTCCAGTACCTGAAGGGGGCCTACAAGAAAGCTGGAGAGGGACTTTTTACAAGGGCATGTAGTGACAGGACAAGGGGTAATGGCTTTAAATAGAAAGAGGGTAGATTTAGATTAGATATTAGGAAGAAATTCTTCACTGTGAGGGTCATGAGGCAGTGGAACAGGTTGCCCAGAGAAGTTGTGGATGCCCCATCCCTGGAAGCGTTCAAGGCCAGGTTGGATGGGGCTTTGAGCAACCTGGTTGAATGGAAGGTGTCCCTGGCCATTGCAGGGGGGTTGGAACTAGATGATCTTTTAGATCCCTTCCAACCATTCTTCCAAACCATTCTATGATTCTATGATAACCTTTTGTTTTCTGTTTTGAGCGCTTATGACTGTCAATGCACGTTGTGAAAATAAACTGGCTTTTTCAAAAGGTTCTGTCCTTTTTCTGTCCACATGTGCTTGACTCTTTTAGGAAAGAGGACATGGATGAAGAGGGAAAGTAGACTGCAGCACACAATAAACCTACTTTAACTCCTTTTCCCTTCCTCAGCAGGCTCCATCAGTCTTAGCTGGACATTGGAGAATCCTTGGGAGAGGCCACATGCTTTTAAATAAACTGGTGTTAGCTGGCCTTCCTCAGCTCTTTTTCTTTCAATACTGTAAAGCATCTACTATGAAATGTGGGGAACGGTGCAATCTGAGCTCAGATTCCAGTTCTGCAGGGTAGCATCCAGTACGGAGGTGGCAGCTCCAGAATTTCTTACCCTTTTTTCCCCAGCCTTTCAACAGGAGCACTGCAGTCCTTTCTGTCCTTATCAGAACTCTTCAAGCTTTCCAGGTCCCAAAAGCTTTGTTTTGCTTCCCTGTACAAATATGTGTCTTTAGTCTTGTGCAAATGATGTAGCTGACAAGTGCTATCCAGGAGTAACTTTACCAGCTTGGGCTGAGGGTTTGGTAAATGAGACTCACAACTGAATTTGGATGCCTGAACAGAGGGCTAGTGTAAGGCAGGAAAACTCTGAAGGGCAAAGCAGGCCTCTGACATAATCAAGAAATTCTTTCCAAATGTAAAAACAGTTTAATTTTTTAAAGGGATCACTAAAATCAAACCTTAACAACTTCCTTGCTTAAGTTTCTAGATGTTTGCAATCCTTTTAAAAACAACGTAGACATGAACTGTTGCAGAAGAATTTGGGGTGGAATATGGTCCATCATGAAATCAATGGCTGGATATTGTATTGTTTTAGTGCTTTCTATGCAATAATTTGAAGGCAAGAGAAGGATTGTCTTATGGTTACTCTATCGCTCAGCTGCCTTTCTAATTTGCTGTTGTGGGAACATAGAATTACTTGTCTGGTGTGTCACTCAATGTATAGCAAGTAGCTTGAAATGACTTCTATTGAAAAAGCAATTACCTCTCCAGCAGCAAAAAAAGGCATGTAGATGTCATGGCCTTTTTTCTAGGAAAGCTGCTTAATGACACAGGACATGTACATAAAAAATTAATAAGTCTGTTTTACAGCCTTGTTGTATACTGGACTTTTCACATTTCAGAATTCTTACTCCTGAGGAGCTTTTGTGTATGTGTGGGCGTACGTGTGTGGGTGTGTGTGAGAATCAAAGGAACATGGTGTCCTTTGCTTTAATAGTTTATTTTATGTTATTGCTTTGTGTTTTGCAGTCCCTCTGGCCAATCTGCATTTATGAACTGAAGAGAATAGGAGCCAGGGGCCTAATATTACAGTAAATTAGGTACTGAATTTCTACTCGAGTGATTTAGCTTTGAATTTAGCCTTTATTCTAAGTAGTTAATGTACAGAGATATCATATTAGGAGTTAGGAGACTTGCCTCTTTCCTCAGCAACAAGAAGATGGTAGTCAAGGAGTGAAGAACGCTTCCCTTTTAAACTGTTTGCTCTGGTCTTTTGGGATATTTCTCAGACCTTTATATGGCCTGCCTTGGACATTCAGGGGTCCAGTTGCTAGGGCTATTTTTAATTGTGACTAGAGCAGGAGCAGAACAATTTCTATCCGTAGAGAGGAAAACGCAGTGTGCTTCTAAGATTCATTTGGAGCAAGAGGCTGTTTATGTTACCAGTCTCAAAAAAAATTGTTATACTTTGATATTCTATTTTCTACCATTGCTAAAAGCAAACTGGGTTAGCAGAGGGGAAATTCATAGAGTTTACCTTTTCCCGTTTCACAGTTTATGAGACACTAACTCTGTGTTGGAAATATGATCAGATTAGACTGCTTCTGTTCCTTTTTCAGCGAATATAGTAACAGGTTTATGGGCCTAAATTTATTCAGTTTCCTAGGAATATAGCCTTTTTAAGGAAAATTGTGTTCTGCTGCCACTGAGAGGAATTGGACTAATCCTCTGAATAATTGCCTCCTCTTTTTATACTGTAAATATTGTAAAATTAGCTGAGTCAAAAATTCACTACTTTTGATTTTTCAGTGGCATTATGCATTCAGATTCAAATTTTCACAATAAATTGTCATGGATATTTCACATAAAAATTGTTACAGCTTTTTATCTTCTCACTGCCAGTCATCTTTACTGCGAGAGGTCGTATCAACAGGAGGTTTAACTGTATGAGATTTTCAGGAATTGCAGTAACATGTTACTGCTGGGATGATCAGTGAGCTTGGTTAAAAAGGTAGTGTCATCCCATGTAACTGGCGGAGGCTTCCAGGTGCGCTCTCACAAACACAGTCCCAAACTGAAAGCTAATTACTGAG
The DNA here is from genome assembly GCA_013389905.1 of Sula dactylatra. NCBI lineage: Eukaryota > Metazoa > Chordata > Aves > Suliformes > Sulidae > Sula > Sula dactylatra. The sequence continues at coordinate 239,555 of WEKW01027409.1, read as the reverse complement.
AGCAGCCCTCTTGCCTCAAGTAAATGCAGATGTCCCAGCTAGCAAATCCCCAGGAGCTGCTCCAGAGAACTCCAGAGAACGGCTTGAGCACCTGCATGTTATGGCTTTTCCTTCTTTCCCATTGACTTACCTTGATAAGATTTTCTGTTGTGGTATTTATTTTCCTGTTCAGAAGCCATGCTGTTTTGTATTAGCCTCAGTGAAAAATGGCATCATATGTGAGGCTGGCAACCCAAAGGAGTTTCTTCAGGACACCTTTAGAGCCACAGTTACTTTGATCAAACACAGAAGACAGCAATAAAATATAATGGCTAGGCAGCTGATGTTGAAACTGCTGCTTTTTATACCAAAACATCAGTATCTCACTGTCAACTCATGTTTGCCTATCTGCTTTCAGTACCCATGCATTACCTCCTGTTACCTAAGCTGCTTCTTTTAAGGCAGGGACTACCTTGTTTCACTATGTATGTAATAGTCACTGTGCTCCTGTTAGGAAAACAGACAGCTCCTAAAGGAAAAGACCATAGTATTCTGTGCAACATGCTGTTTAGATTGTCATAAGATTACAAACCTATTGTCACATCTGAAAGAATAATGTGATATATTTTACTAAAACTTTTATTAAAAGCAATTATTTGACCAGAATCATGTTGACTGCAGCTGAAAAGGACTGGGGCTTTATGATGGATTATTTACTCTGGGGTGAGTATGAGCCAAAATTGCAAAGAAGGCAAACTATATGCTGAGCAACTTCAGGAGGAATGTGGCCAGCAGATCAGAGGAAGGCATTATACCCCTCTCCTCAGCACTGGTGAGGCTGCCGCTAGGACAGTGTATCTAGTTTTAGGCCTCTCTGGTTCAGGACGGATGTGGACAAACTGAAGAAGGTCCACTGAAGTGCTGCTAAGATGGCTGTGAGCTGGACCACATACAGCGTGAGGGGAGGCTGATGGGGAGAGCTAACAGCAGCCTGCAGCTACTTGAAGGGCAGTTAAAAAGATGATGGAGACAAATTCTTTTTGGTGGTGTACAATGATATAAGAAATGGCAACAAAGTGTGGCTGTAGACATTAGAAAAATCTGTTCCACCAAGAGGGCAGGGCAGCACTGAAACAGGTGCCCAGAGAGCTTTTGTGATATACATCCTTGGAGATTTTGAAAACTGGGCTGGACAAAGCGACAGATGACCTGATTCAGTATTAATGAAAGTCCTTCTTCAAATAGGAGGTGCACAGGATGACATCCAGGTGCCTTTGAGTCAACAATTCTGCAATTCTGTGACTCTGTATCTATATCTACATTATACTTCTGGCAAGGGGTCTAATCCTGGAAACCCAGAATACTGTTGAGACCTGGCACCTGGCATCCACAATGCACTATGAAATTGGGCTGTCTGCAGGTTTAATCTGTCCTGAGACAGGTGATTTTGGGGTCTTTGTAGGGAGGACATCTGGACTCTGATATGACATAGGCCATATGATGCCTCTGAAAAGGCAGAAGCAGTCTGTACGGTGTGCTGTGGTCTGCTCATGTAGCAGAGAAGTGCAGTGCCATCTGAAAGCACAGGGCATATTCAGGATCTCCTTCCAAGGAATATCAGCTGGATGGCCCACTCACAAGGGTACGGAAGAAGTTAACTAGAATTACTCATTTCATACTAGAGGTATGAAACCTCTTCTGTAAATCTGGATAGAGGAGGATATTTAGTGTGGAAAAGACGGCTGTGGTGTGGAGGGAGAGAGGACAGAAATCTGAGTGTCATGGAGAAGGTGAATAGGGGTTAATTGACTGTTTGCTATGTTCCAACTCAAGGACTGAGAGAATATGGCATAACACTAATGAACAGAAACCTTGAAATGATCAAATTCTGACAGCTCTTTGTACCACGTGTGGTTACTAGGGTAGCTGGGGTCCTCTCTGCCACAGGATGTTGTGGGTGAGAAGGGTTTACATAAGTTCAAAGGGAACCAAATGGAAGAAAAAAGCCATCAAGTCCTGTTGGGTACAAGTAAATCCTTGGCTCTGGAAGACTTGAACTGCAAATTATTGGAGTACTGGAGAATATATGGAGGAGGTATCACTATATGCGAGCTATGTTCTTCTATTCTTCCCTTGGCACCTGGTGGTGGCCACCCTTAGAGACAGGATACTGGGTTAGGTGGGCTGTCAGTCAGGTTATCTACACTCCTACACTGAAAGAGAACTACAGCAGTGTGTGCTGTGGCTGGGTGATTTGGCCTACAGCCTGGCCTTTAAGCTGCTCCAGTGCAGCAGTGGAGGCACAGGAAAGGATAGAGCTCAGCAAAGGGCTGAAGAAACTGTAGCATATGGACAGAAAGACCCATTTGTTGATATTTGAATAGCGACATGCAATAAAGCAAGCTTCTAAGTGTTTATGTGATGATGAACCATTCCATATTTGTGAAGCAAGGAAGGGAAAAGAGAACAGACGTCAGAACCTGAGCGATCCCTAGCACTGCACATGTAGCGATGAAGCTGTTCCAGTGGCGAGGACATCAGGGAGATGAAACAATCCCACTTTTTTTGCAGAGGATCAGCTGTGGAGGCTCTGCTCGGAGTGCTCAGGGCATAGATACCTGTGTTCACAATACTTTTATAGCTTCTATAGGCTTAAATGCAGCCTAGATCCAACACCTAGTGCGATATTTACACATTCATTAAGTATCATTGGGATTGTTTCATCTTCTAGTTAATTCAGCTGAGACAAACCAACTCATCCACAGATGTCAGTGGCCTGAGATCAGTGCCACATTTTGCAGACAGACTGTCTAAGGTCACACCTGTATTACTGAATTCAGAAACACTTCCCATATCCTGGCTCCAGGTGGATCCTCAGGCCCCATCCCACCTCCTGTGGTGTCAGGTTTGCACCAACCCCTCTCCATACAAACCTCTTAATCCTTCTGTGTAAGTATGGCAAACCCTGAAGGGTAAGCTATAACCTAAACAGCCATAACATGTGAATGCAAATGAATGAGAATGAGGAAAAAGCCCATACAAAACTGCTTCTCCCACCATCCATTGGAAAAAGATGAAGACTATCTCTGAGACAAGCTTCTGAACATGTGTACATACCTCACGTGGCATCCATGCTGCCTGTCTCAGCTGGTGGCTGGCAGTGGACACTGCTGGAGGACAGAGTTTTGTAACAGGAGGATTGAGTCAAACTATCCAGACTGTGATAGACGTGAGGCTGGACCCTAGTGATGAGGGTCAGCCCTCAGTGGTGACCAGAGGCCTGGAATGCCAATCTTAACTGGATGGTTGAAAAAGAGTTGAGGCCCATGGCATGTGTCTCATCCCTGGAGGCTTCACAGCAGAGTGCTGTGAGGCAAGTAAGGAATGCCTCAGAGCTGTCTATTTTCCTTCCAGACATAAACAGAGGGACAGACACAAAATAGTTGCGTTTTGAATCTCACATTGGGAGCTCGTTATGCATGGCTGCCTTGCATGGCTTTCTTTTAATTTTTTATGTCATTTAAATGTTTGTGTTTTAGTTCATTACAGATCTTGAAACAAGACTCTTAAAGAAAAAGTAGGTTTTTATCCAGTGACCTACAAAAAGTAATTGCTGCCTTTCCAGACATTCTGTTTAAAAATTAATGATCAGAGTAGTCCAGTAGTGAAACTAGTCTATTGAAAAGGAGATAATTTTTTAAAAATGTGCACCAAAGACTTACAAAGGAACAAAACAAGCCACCTGTTTTGAGAACTGCACTAAGAAATGTAAATGGCAGTACATAGTGCAGCCCCTCCCATAAGCCCACTTCTGTTTTTTCCTGCAGTCACAGTGGCTCCCTCCCCGCTCCTTGGCAAGCCTCTGCCACCTGGAAAAGCGAGTTCTGTGGTTCTCAGGGTCCCTCCTGCTGCGGCCCCTGGGTGACCCAGCTCCCCTGGATCCCACTGCCTGCCCAAGGGCGCTGTTCCCTCCCCGTGGCTGCATGCTGTGCCCTGGTGAGAGGCACAGCTCCCAAGCCTGGTATGAACTGTGGTTCTCAGCAGTGAAGGATTTACACCTTTTTATAAACCAAAAGATACCAAAGCAGCCCTTTTCAATATTTATGCTGGTGTGAGTAAGCCCCGGCAGCACAGCAGGGCAGGGGAGGCTCTGTCTCCATGCACAGACAGCTTTGCCTCTGACCCCTGGGCATGGACCACGGCTGCTGTACATAGAGGACCACTGCCAACCATGGTCCCTCCTCCAGTGTCCCAGTAGGCTACGGCAGCATCTTCCAGCCCTCCACGAACTTGGGACCAAGCAAAAGGTGTCTTGTTTTCCTGCATAGCCCTGCAAGGGAGGGAGGTAGTGGTGCTAGAAAGCAGCAACTATTCTACCATCATGAGCCCTGGCTCGCTCTGCAATGAACGGGTTTCCTCTGGCCCCCGGTGAAGCGCTGCATATGCTTTAGCACGCTCCTGACACCCCTGCTTGAAGAGGAGAGCAGTCCAAGGCCATCTGTGCTTTCTCTGTGCTATTAAGGGATCAACATCTGGCCATGTCAGCTGTGTCTGCTCTAATAAATTAAGCAGTGCCAAGGCACGTCGCTGGACTTGACTATTTATATTGTTAAATTATTGAATTGCCCCCTGGCTTGCTTTTGGCCAAGTAGTGCTCTCCCAAATGATTTTTTAGGCACAGTTCAGAAGTTAGCTTAAGCCAGGGACTGCTCCCAAGTGCATTAGAGCTGCAGCACCCTATTTTACAGGACAAGAGAGTTTAATAGTATGGATATAGGCTGTTCCATACCACTTGGCCTTAGTGTCAGGGAGCAGCTTCAGGCATGCTTCATTCAGCATTGTAGGCATAGGCTTTGGGTCCAAACCTCCTTCTGGCCATCAGAGCAGCACGAGCTTGAAAATCTAGTCCTGAAGAATAAATGCATCTTGTACAAAACATTGCACTTTTTCTTCCTTATTTCTGTTTGTTCCGGAAATATCTGGCCTCTTCACTTTGTTTGAATAATTTTTTTTTCTCCAGCCACTCATATTATTATGCTGTTTCTAAGAGTCACACAGAGGCATTAGATTTTGCTCCTAGTCTTTGAGGGGACCTCTTCAAGGATGGAAAAGGAAGTGTTAAAGCTGCAAAAACAGTTTAAGCATTTTCTTCCAGCTTGGTAGAAAAATCCATAAATAATAGTTCCCTGAAAAGCCTGTTCCAAACACATTACGTATCCATACAACCACATTATATATGTATATGCATGCACACATAACGTTTGATAACTTACTTTCCTTTAAAGATGAAAAACATCTTATGATCGTGATGTTCTGATGAACACCTTAATGTCCTGTCCTTACAAAAATAGTCACAGCTCTAAGTTTTTGTTGGATTTCCTCCTGCTCTTTTTTATTATGTTAATTTATTTTTCCAATGGATTAAATATTTCTCTGCAACACAGGCATTTTTTATAAACAGTAAATTTAATTTATTCTCTGTGGAATCAACCCAAATGTTCAAGCTTTTCTTTTGTGGTTACTGTTTCAAGTGTAATATTAGTGGTGAAAACTGAAGAGTTTAAAACCCACTGTTTCCTGTACAAACTTAATATCTTCCTGTATTCCCATCCAGAGACTATGAAGAAAGAGAAAAGAGCTCTGCTTGTATCCTTGCTCCCAGCTGGAGTCACAGAAGCATGCATTTTGGGGCCCTAAACACTTTGACAGGAATTTCATCCTTATTTTAGGCTTACATTTAGAAAATATTCAACTTGTTGTTGACTCAAGAGAAGACTGCATCTTCTTAAGCCACAGCAGAGCATTCCCTAAGTACTCCTATCTAAACATCTTCTTCTGCCCTGACCCAGAGGAAAAGCTTCATATCAAAATCCCTGATCTAATCGTTAAATGACAAGCATGAGGTCAGTTCTGGTTTCCTACATTCCCACAGAAGAAACATGGGTCTGAATAACAATTCTGGGGTGGAAGAGGCCACTTTGCTATTTGCCTCAATTTCCCCTGGGTTCATTTGAGAAGGGAAAGGCTTTTAAACCCACATTCTTGCTCTTTGAGTTCACCAGCAGGTAACAGTAAGGGCTTTCAACAGTCTTCTGATTTTGGCAGGAAGAATTATTCCATTCCAAGGATGGAAACAAATGTCTAATTTTAGCTTTAGATCTTTAGTTATTTTCTATGACATCATATATCTTACTTGCATTATGACACAGATGTTTGAAACTTTCAGAAACTACTCTCAGCCCTGTGGACTTGGATCTCATCTTGTAGTGCTTCTGCTCTTGGCAATGGCAGTGGTGGAGGGCCACAGGAAGGGAAAGATGAGGACTTCTGGCAGCAATGTTAAGCTTGAGAACCAGGTTCCATGCAGCCTACAAGAGAAAAGCAAAGACATGAATCTCCTTGATAGTGCACTGGAGAGCGAAAAACACGTAACGAGACAAGGCAGAGTTTAAAATGTATTTGAACAAGCAGCCGGTTGTAGAATGGAGTGCTTGGGGGGAAAAAAACCAAACCAAAACAAAACAAAACCAAGAGCTTGCTTCAAATTTTGAGTCATGCTGTGGAAAAAAGTTATGCCTCTATTGATAAAGGGGAAGAGAGAGAAAGGAAACAGACAGAAGCCAGAGCAGAGCATTAGGAAGGAGTCATACTCAACAGAAACCAATGAAGTCAAATCACAGGGTAAATTCCAAGTGTTAAGGCAGAGGGATTTTGCTGATTTAAAGCCTTCAGAAATCTGTATAATATACTCACTTATTCTCACAAATGAAAACAGAGTGAACGGTTTTATAATTTAACAAAGTATTCATCCCAAGTTGTCTACACCTTTCATAGTTTTCCTGCAACTAATTAATTTCATTTGGGTTCAGTGAAAGTCATCATTCACAAAAAAAATTTTTTTCAATCTGTAAGAATAAGAAAGGGAAACTTTTTATATCCTATCTATAATGCCTGTTATTGCATAATTTTGTCTTCCCTTATAAATCAGAGCATAGCCCTGTCTGATAGCAGATATAAATCCATGACATCCATTTATCTTATAAGAAAAACATAATGAAAAGACTAAAGAAAAGTATCACTGAGGTTTATTGGAAGTGATTAAAAGACAAAGAAAGTTAGACTGATAGATTACAAGCAGAAAAGCAGATAATTGGATTTTGCTGGCGCTGCATTGCAGGGCACTATGTCTGTTGCTCTCTGTCCAATCCAATCCAATTCAATCCCATCAAAGCTAATCCATCCCAGTGGACATGCGGTGGCCGTGGGTAGGCACATGTCGGCCTGTGGTGGTCAAGGTCTAAAAAATGTTTTTTCAAGCACTGTTTTAATGGTAAGACCTCTGACCTCCGTTCTCCCACTGTCTATAAAGTCAGGACTGAGCTCACAGTGACCATATGGCTCTTGCTCCTGGGCTCCTAGGTGTGGGTACCTGCCCCAGGCCCCTTCTGACTCCTGGCTGGGGTGGCGTGTGTGCAGCTCAGACACAGCCAGTGTGACCATGGTTATTACGGGGAACGTGAGCAATGACAAGTGTTGAGTCTTGACCTAAGAGCCATGGGGCCATGGAAGGAATTAAATGCAATGCGTTTTTTAGAGTCAGTGGGACAGTGGCCATTTCTCCCCTTCCACTCCCCCAGGTTTCATTAAAATGACTAGCCAAAAGATCAAGGTGGAGTGAAGTGTGAACAGAGGAATGCTCTGAAACCTCCATTAGCAGACATACTCTCCACCACATGCTGGAGAAATGACAAAGTGATTGTACATCCCTCATCTGAGTTGTGGTTACAGCCAGAGTTGGCTCAAGACATTCAGCTCTGTCAGGAAAGCTCAGTATCTGCAAAGAGGGCTCCAGGTGGGTAATGGTAGAGGAAAGATGGCATATGGTGGTTTTAGCTAACTGAGTACATGAAATAGATGTACGGATAACTTAGGCTGGGAGAGAGCAGTGGGGGTTTTGGGAGGCTTAGAGAAAGAATTGGATTTTTGGAGAGCAGAGGTGGGGGCAGGAGCCTGAGGTTTCTTTCCTCCCTCTCCTGTTTCCCCCTGGGATACTGGACTTCCACTTCCCCCTGAGACCTGTCAGACAGTGGGGTATGCCCCCTGCCTCATGTGGTGACCTGCTTCTTCTCCAGTCCCCTTGCAGGCATCCCACGCTGCTTACCTGCCTGTGCATCTTGGTCTCCTGGGGAGGGAAAGGATGGGACCAGTCAGAGATCCTAGAGGAGGGTCTAGGAAACCAGGGCTTTCTCCTTCTCCTTTTGCAAGAAAAGGCCACCTTCTTTAGGCCCTAACCCCTCCCAGAGCATCAGTCTTACCTTCAACAACTCATTTCTATGCCAGACAGCTGGAATTTGCCTTTGAAGCTGAGGACACCAGGGCAAAGGGAGTCATCACTGACTCTGGCAAGATCTGCCACCTTTGTAGGGTGTGGGTGTTTTGGTTTTTTTTTCTATCAGCAAGAGTTTGACTGTAGTTTGATGCTCAGGTGTTGAGCAATTTATTTTGCTCTTAGAATAATGTAAATAGTGCCAAGAGTCAGAGGAACACAGACTATGTGCAACCAAAACCTTTGTGATTATGTTTTCTGGATTGACAGAAGTAACTTACCAGGGTGCTCTGGAGACTTAGAGTCACTTTATTGTCCAAAGTAAAATCAAAGAGCATGTTGGTATTACCAGAGAACAAAAAATTTACTGGTTTTCTCACTGCTTTACTCTTACGGTAAATTTTTACTGCTTCCCTCTTTTAGATTTGTAAGATAACAGAGCCAATGACTCTTGGAGACAATGAACTAGCCATGCATCAAAGCTGATATAAAGCATCTGATGGTATTTCCACCCCCTGCAACAGGGGTTTGGAAGTCTTTGAGTTTGATTTGACAGGTAGCTCAAAAATAATATCATCCTTCTGTGTACAAAATCTGCCCACCTTAATGTTGTTTTGATTCTTTTGAAATTCTTTCTTCAGCTTTGTTCCTAACTGTAGGTAATATGCCCATTTCCAATTGCCTGTAACAGCTTTCATGACTCCAGCTTCACAAAAGATCACAGTTTGGTCATTTCTCCTGAGTCCACTTTGATTTCTGTTATGACAAAAGACCTCCTGGTGGTCAGATACATAATTAACGGTAATATGAGGCAGCTATTTCTCCTTTAATATTTCTAGGCTTCTGTGGAAAGCATTGTTGGCCTCCTTTTTCTTTTTTTCTATTTGGTTCTGCTTCTGTGCTTACAGAAATAACAATATTTCATTTGTTCCTTAAAAGGATTCAAAACCTCTTTCATCTAAGATCTAAGAGCCAGATTGTTATTTGCATCAGAAACTAAATCATGGATCAAGATGCCATTGTGCTTGATGCTTTACAGACAGGCTTAAAAAATGGTCCTTGACTAAAAGAGCTTACAACCCAAGTATAAAAGGAGAGGCACTAGACAAACAAATTACCAGGGTGGCACAAGGAACTGATAGAATACCATTGCTCATCATGGTAAGTGGGGCTTGCACACCTATATACAACAAAGAGCCTTTGTTTTCTCTGAGATTTTTTGCTTAGAAAATCTTATGACAAGGGTATGAAAAAATTCACAGCTACAGTTCCAGAACAAGTATGCATAGACAGAAGAGTATTTGCAAACATTTCAAGTATCTCTACTTTTTATTATAGTCCCTTTAAATTGGGAGACTGCATCACTAAGAGGTCGGAATCCTGGTACACTTAGTTTTCATTTGCACTGCAACTTTTCTGTTCACCCTGTACCTTTGATAAGACATGCAAGCTACCTAATCAACTTTTGCAACGGGTAGTTAGGAGCTTAAATCTTTAGTTGAAACTGGCTTTTGATGGACTAGTGATTTCACAGTACAGTGTGGTAGATGCTGTACTCAATGTGATTAAAGCCCCTTCTATTGTTTGAGGCAGAAAGTTCTTCAAGATGATGACTTCCTTTGTCTCTCAATTGGTACTCGTAGTACAACCTGTAAAATGGTGGGAAACATGATCCAACTAAACACTAAGGTAAGACAATACAAGAGATAGCCTGCACTCATTACTTTTGATCAATTGCAGTTTTGCAGGGTGAACTACATGTCTGAAAGTTAATGTTTGTTACATATCACACTGGTAATATAAGTTTGAATTAGAGAGATCTAGTCATGTATTCAGAGAGATGAAAGTGTAGTTCAGCTATTTTTCAGAGAAGGGTGACAGCCAGGCTACTTTCTCCAAGGTAGAATGCCAAAACCAACATCACAGTCAATCAAATCAGTTGATTGATGGTTCCCTGCTTCATGCGGTTTTGATATTGCTCCCTTAAGAATGACATCTGCCCTGTCTGGGCCACTTGGCCGGTGCTGCTTGTCTCACATACTTGCAGACTGACTGTGTCTGGTGTGCCGATTGTGGTGCCTAGGTCATTTTGGACTACACTAGAGAATAAATGCACAATGGCTGCACCACAGGAATGGCAAAAGGAAAGCTAATAGCCTCTAATAACTAGTAAACATGGGTCCTTTAGGGAAGTACACATGAACCAAGAATAAAAATGCTCTAAAGAACAACAGATTATAATAGTTTAGGGGGTTGGTCTAGAAATAAAGTCTTGAATAAATATAAAAAGATTTGCTATACGGTTTCTAGTGACTAGAGGGAAAGAAATGATTATGTGTTTATATGGGATTAGTGGCAAATTTAGACTGATATCTTTAATTAAACTTGCAACTGCTTGGGCATGACAAAAGGAAATAGATATGATACTTGTATTTTTCATTGTGATTTTTATTAGCATAGCTATAGGATTGACATCTCCCAAGATTAAAAATCCTGAATAAATTACCCAAGCCTATGAGACTGGCTTGCAGATAATGATATCTTAGCCGTACTTCTTGATTTTTTTATCAGCTGAAACCATTCAGGAACACAGTTAATAGTTTTTGAGTTTCTCAATAACCCAAAGAGCTCGATTTTGTTCTGAATAAAAGCTGTATCCTGATGTAACAAGATGGCTCTAGTGTCAGGTATTGCAAGACTCACAATAAAGTTGGGAGACTGACATCCTTCAGGATGAGATGTACTGATGAAAATGTTGGGATGCAAGCAGATAAAATGACAGCATTTTCCCATGCCACTTGTAGAAGATCTAATCTACACAGGGAGAGTGACTGAGCACTTTCCAGCTGAATGTTTCAAACAGGAAAGGGAAGCCATCGTTCTCCAAACAGCTATAGCATTTGTGTTTCTCCTGACAAAGTCCCTCACAAATGTAGGCCTTATTCTACCAGTGGTCAACAAGGTCACAAACAGGGATAAACCAGTGACAGAACAAACAACCAACGCGAGTTTGTCTCAGTGGCATATTGTCTGACGTGTCACATAACATGGTGAGTTATTAATGTTGCAGCACACACCAGAACAACACAAAGTAGAATATTTGATCTCAAAAGACAAAATTTGATTGGTTGTCAGTATTCTCTTGGAAACAGAGGTTGCGAAAGCTGGGGCCAAGCTGTTCATGAATTGGCAGACACTCGGATTTACCGACTAGCCTAATTACATTCTGGTTTCTGAGCTTGTCTTCTGTGGTGGCTTCACCTATTCTGTCTGCCTGATGGTGGCATGGAGCAGTTCTAGGTCTAGGTACAAAATAGCATAGTGTAGTTCTTATGGTTTATAGGCCTGGCTTACATTAAAAGCATCAGTTTTTTTAATGTGACTAGAAAGCACAAATGCTGCATTGGCAATTTACCGAACTAATGAATCTTCACAATGGTTTAATTCCCATCAAACAATGCTGAAAGCTTCTTGCTTTATGTACCGCATTTCTGTTTTGAACATCCTTCCCCAGAGACTAATATGGGTGAAGAGGACTTCACAGAACATGAAAATGGAGTGTCTATGATAGCCATTCCTGAAGTCAGTGACTAAAAAGAAAATGAGACTATCTCATATGCAGTGGACCCAGCTGACAGAGCAGAATGACTTTTTTTTTTGAATTATAGTAAGCAGCTGCAATATTTTTGTTTAACACAACTTTTTGCAATGTAGTAGTAGTTATGGATCTATATGTATCCAGTTATTTCCAGGAAGAAGAGAAATTGAACAACAGGCATATTGCATGCTTTCAATTTCAACTTGCATGCTTCTCTTTTTCTGGTTATGATCAGAGACTATAAAAGAAATAGCTCACTGATATTTTTGGGAAATGTAAAAGAAAACCAAACCTCTCCTAAGTGCCTTTGGTTTGCATGGTGTTTTTGAAGAGTAAACAGGGAAGGTTTTATGTCTGTATAAGTCAGGGACAGCCCACTGTGAGTTACTTCATACCACAGATCTGAAGCTTCTACTGAAGGAGTCTTCAGAAAAAACAGGGAGGCACCAATAATTTATCAGTCAGGGCTAAGGAGCACTACCCAGAGTGCTTAGAAAAATACACTTATTCAGTACCTCACTGGGGAGCTTTTATTATAAGCCAAGACCACAAAAAATTCCAGTTTGATTGAACTTCTGAAACCCCATGTTTTTCTGTATCAGAGCAAGACACTCTTTGGAGTGCTTCATTGTAGGGAAAGGCTTGGGGAAAGCTCTAAGAGAGCCAACAGTCCAGTGATTTGCTCCGTATTTAGGATGTGCCAGCCCCATCTAAATTAGGCTGAAGATATGCTGACCTGTGATATCCACAGCAATCACTTAAGACATGGGTGACTGGCTGCTTCTGAGGCTGGTGTCTTTGAAAGGATTTGTTGGGAACTTTCATGCTGGACTAGAAAATTCCTTCTGAATGTTTCAACAAGTCTGTGTGTTGACCATTTTCTGCACAAAGATTTAGCTTACCATTCCCCAAAGAGACAGCAAGAAGCCTGTTTTTTCCCCAACTGGTTCTCTCCTGGTAGCATCCTATCCACGTGGTAAAAGTATTCTCCAGTGGATATAGAGCATGAAATCTGCCCTACTGAACTGAACCAGATAAGATACATGAAAGGACATGACCCACAGATGTTCTCTGCATCCTTTAGTAGCTGGTGTCTGCAGTAGTGATTTAGCTAGGGATGAGCTAAACAAAGAGTATATCTTTGCTCATTACTTTGAAGCAATTGAAACTCACTTTGCTAATAAATTAAATCTGATTAAGTGTTAAGTCTTGAAGGGAGGCAAGAGCAGAGAATGACAAGTAATTGTGAAAGGCTTGCAAAGAAACGTGAGGGTTTTCTCACATTTAGCTCAGCTAAGTCTCTCAACTGAGAAAGTTGAGCTAAACAGCCTAATATTTGAAGAAAATATTCTGGGGAAAAATCTATGGCTTTAAGGCTACAGCCTCCTTTCTCTGTGCCAACTCTTCTATATAAACTATAGGTTTTACTTCTCACAGTGCTCTGCAGGGCTTAGTGCCCCTGTCATTAGTTATATCCTCACTGATTACTATTCTTGTCATTTTTTAAATTCAGAACATGTCTCTTCTCCCCTCAGCAAGCCAGTCCAGGTCAGGATGAGATGGTGCAAGAGGCAACATCCCCTTATACTTCCCACGAAGAAATACCACGAGTGAAGAAATTTCCCCCTCTGTTCCTGCTTTTCCCACGAGCTCTCTGACCCAGTTCATAAAGTGGTCCATGACCGCTTGGCTGGACACAGCTTGGGGGGTTGTGTGCCACAGAGACTGTGACATTTTGTTACAGGGGTATTTGTCCAAAGGGTCTGCAAAACTAAAGTAGGTCTCAGTTCCCTTAATCCCCTGTCTTGGGGTATCTGGTCCCTCTCAGCAGCACTGTCTCTCCTCTTTCATGTAATTCTTTTTGCCTTTTGATGAATAGTTATAATCTCAGTCAAAGATTTCTCATCATTAAATACTGAAGGACTCTACAGCTCTGCCTTTTTCTCATTACCTTTGTTTTTTCCCTTTTTGTTCTGTTCTATTCCTCTGCCACCTTCATTTTCTTTCTCTCCCTCCTCCTGTGAGTTTCCTCTTTCCAAATGCTGCCTGACTTATCAGTGCAGTGTCTGCAGACCACAACACTATTTGGATATTCTTTGTTCTTTACAGACACCTCTGCTCTGATCTCTAGACTAGTCCCCTTGTTGCCTTCGTCCCCGTTGTGCTTGGCAGGCTACAGCAGAGCTCCATCTGGGAGCCAGATTTAAGTTTAACACCACGTTTATTTGTTATTCTTTCAGTCTGGCTGTAGCTCCAATGCTGTACTTGCTGTTGTCATTTTTCCTACTACCATGAGCCTGAGAAATGGGAGTGGGGTGTTCCCACACAACAATCCTGTTAGCTGGTGAAGTTTTATACACCCAGCATGTGTCTGTTGAAGAGCCTTTCTCTCATATCTTTCTTGGCTTCTCAGGAACGCCTCAGATCTCCTCTGTGCTTAATGTCTGCTGCGTGCTCATCCTGGGAACAGGACTGCAAGAGGGTACAGCAGAAAGTGGAGATGTCTAGGTGACTCCTCTCAAACTGGATGAAATAAAAATATAACTGATGTGTATGGGAATGGCATATAGCATCACTCAGACCCTTATCAAAGCCTGCAATTCCCACTGCAATTAATTAAACCAATTTTAAAGGATAGGTCTAAACAAGCTCTTGATTAAACCTAATTGCACCTCTGGTCTGTTCCTTGGTAGATGTGATATATAGGAATTCTGAGATTCCCCAAATTACATTTGGATTCTGATGTGTCTTGTTTTCCTCTGGCCTTAGCTTGCTGCTACATGAGCTGTGTACCCACAAAATCTTTTCATGGGTGGGATGTAGCTAGTTAGGGCATTCTGCAGCTAAGGAACATGTAAAGGAACATGCGTCCTCTCAAACACATAAATACACACACATATGTATATGTATATATGCAAATATCTGTAAGTGTGTATATCAATACATGTGATGTGTCCATGGGGAACTGAGGGACATGGGGACTGAGTGAAGCACACGTAAATGGATGCCAACATGAAGGTAGTTTCAGGCAGGTGAATTTGGTGGCAATCAGTGATAGATGCTAATTCTTTTGTTTGTGATCTCTTAATCTTTGGATGAAGTGTTCACAGAGTCTCTAGGTGACTCTGGGGCCTGTTGTTCCCAGACATTCAGAAAAGGGGACCCCATATTTTTTGTGCAGGATTGACAAGAGAGGAAGATATCAAAAGGTTGATAAGGAAGTGTAGCAGTCTTTAAATTATTCGTAGATATTGAAATCGAGGTCCTCAGTTAAAAGGTTAAATGGAAAAAAGTTGCCGAGAGCTATAATAAGTTTCACTTTTTAGCACTCTTAATCATCACCTGAAAGAGCAGCTTTCTGAAACTGGGAATTTTAGTGTAGATGGTCCAGACATGGCTGTGGTTGGTTGATATGGAATGACGCCAATATAAAGAATAAATTAATATTGATATTGACCTTGTTGTTAGCAACACGGATAGTAACAATAAGAATAACATTACTGTAGTACTAAAGCATGTGACATTCTCTTTGTGCTTATGCTACAGCATTTTATGGAGGAATTGTCCTTGTAAAGGGTGATTGTAAGAATTTTAATACCAACGTGGCTTTTTAAACTAATGTGACCAAAAAGATGAATGTACACTTGATACAGTAGGTAAAGTAAATGATTGCAAACAAAGAGTATAAAACTCTTAAATAGAGACCTGTTTGTAAAATACTGACAGTGGTGAGCAATGTCAACCCCCAACCCTAAGCCTACTGGTTTACTGTTACCTTAGGTGGGATGAATGCTATATAACAGCAATTACAAAGCTCTCCTTAAAATGATCTGCCTGTAAAAACGCAGTTAGGAGATGCTGAGTTAATAAACCTTCTTTATAATGTTAAAATGCTTTTTTTCAGTAAAAATAAGTAATTAGGAAGAAATCTACTGTATTGCTAATTGCACTTAGGTTACTGATAACTTTTTTGTGTACATTGATGTAATCTAGTCACATTTCCCCATTATTCTGTCATTAACAAAAGCAGGACAGTGGCATGGTTTTTTCAATTCTTCACAGCCTCTGAGATTTAAAAATAGTAGCAAAGACAAAAAAAAAAAAAAAAGGATTCCATAGGAATGTGCTCCTAACAAGAATTAGGTTTAGTTAAAACAACTGTTGCTATTGATTTTACTTCATTCACACAGGTTTCTGGCAAGGTAAAGAAATAACTTGATGCTTTAGCATAAGAATACCTATTTTCTTTCTTGATGTAGATGCAG
>WEKW01027409.1:85892-221004 GCA_013389905.1 Sula dactylatra | reverse complement strand
ATTCTGTGGCCTGGAGGAGTAGATGATAGATGAGATTTATTGCTCCCAACCTTCAGTGGCAGCAAATGGGAGTTAGGCCTGCAGATGTATGAACTGTTGAGAAGTAGGATACTTGTAACCAGCACTGTTTTATAACTGCTTTTAAAAGACACTGAGATTTCATATGGTTTTGAAAGAAAAGAACATCTGGAAAACAGAGCTCCTGACTGTGGGTCGCAATAAGAGATGGCTTCACTGGGAATATTGTGATACTACAAGGGTTTATGACAGAAGAAATTGGCTGTGGTTCTAGGGGCAAAAATACTTGCTTTAAGAAGTGCCTGGCTGTATTTACCATAGCTGTTCAGAGAAGTGGGCTGAACAGTGTGGCACAGTGGCAGTCATGGCTGTGGGAAAAATGGGGTGAGGGAACAAAACACTCTAGGAAGGGTGTTTCAGGGACTTAAGAGGGGAAGGGCACAAAGGTAAATATGGGGGGTTGGTTGTGAAAGTGAGAAAGGCTAAGAAATGTTTAGAAGAAATGTTTTAGAAGAGAGGAAAGGTAATGGAGCCACTGGAATTAAATTATTTGAATATAAGAGCCTTAGATCCTTTCCTGAGAGGCTCTTGTTGCCTACTTTAAATTGTGGTAGTGAGTCTTAGCAACATCTGCCTGCTGCATGTATAGAACAAATGGTGAAGGACCACAGTTTCACTCACTAGGAAGTATGAGAAGAAATGGTAGGTGCAAAACAGTAAAAGAGGAGGTATTTGGTAGGTCTGAACTGTGTGGATAACAGCTACCTGCAAGAAGATGTTGTGCCTGTTGCATGTCCCTCTTGTCTGCTGGCAACCCCAGGCACAGAAAGGAAGAGAGATGTGCAAGAAACCAGAGTGGCTTGGCTAAGAAAAGATGTTTCTCCCTGAGACAACAGGGACGGAAAAATACTTATGGGTCAGAGTTTGGGTGCCTTTGTTCAGTGCTTCAGGATCCTGGAAACATCTGAAAATGTGTGACACCCCTAAACATGCCCAGACCTGTTTCCTTCTTGTGATGTCATCATTATAGCAGAATTCTGAAGTGAAAAGATCATTTGGAGAAAGAGATTATTTTGAAGCATAGTTGACGGTATATTTGAAGTTGTCCCTTCAAATGCTGACTTTGCTTGACTGTGACATGTGAAGGCTACATTAACTGTCTGTGAAATTGTAGGTGATACTGCTGTTCCAAAAAGTGGCTAGAGGTTTACGTCATTTTGGCATTGTTATCAGGGTCAAATATTTGTGTAAAACTTTCAGGCATAAATGCTGCTTGTGTGTGGACAAAAACTGCAAGTCCAGACAGAAGTGTGTGTCGAACTGCTGTTTGATGTACAAAGTCATTTGTGTTTTATAACCACTTAAAACGAGAACTAAACAAAACCTAGAATTAAAAAGTTACACTTTTAGAATTCTGAATGGAAGCAGAAATGCATATTCCTAATTGCACTTGTCCAGTGACCATAAAGCTGGAAAAAGTGTCCAGAAAATAAAAGCAATGTATATTTATCAACCTTGAAGATTTTTATGGACATGAGATTAGTGTGGCATGGATAAGGGGATGGCATGAGTCACCAAGGATCAATGTGTGTAAAAGCGGAGTCTGTGTTTCATAAACTTAGAATTTTTTAATCCATGAAATCTAGCAAGCATCCCTCAGTATGGGTTTGAATTTTTAAAAGATATTCCTCCCATTTTGTAAATGTACCTAAGTATCAGTATTAGGTAAGGTCTTTGCCTGGAGTGGGTAAAAACAGAATTTCTAAATGGCTTTGGAAGAGCAGGGGCAGGATGTTTACCCTGAAGGGGCAGCTGCCCCCCTGCAGTCTGCAGGAGATCACCATTCTGAAGGGCAGTCCTGATTTCTTTCCACTAAAATGTTTTAAGATAATGACAAAGAAATCCTTCGGTCTACAAGTGAGGCCAAAATTGGAAACAGAAACCCCCCAGTCTGTTCTAGTGTATAACCATGGCATCTGCCTGCATGACTACTTGTAGGTTTAAATTCTAAGGAACTGGAAACAAAGTGCTTCTTCTTTCAGGCTGCCGTGGTCAACAGACTGACAGGTACCGAACTCCATCTGTGTGGTGGCTCTTGCATCCCTCACACATGGAACACACAGAACTGCTGAGGAGTGGGGAGTTATTCTACAGGATTTTTGGAGTCCTTGATGGGAAATGCACAGTCAATGAATTTAATAACAGTTTTTTGGTTGTGGGGTTTGTGGGTTTTTTTTTTTTTTTTTTTTTTTAAAGGAGTATATCTGTTACTGTAAAACAGAGAGAATGCCCTGCTGGATGCAACATATGGTTTTCTTTATATCAGACACAAGACATGACCTCTGAAGATAAGGGGTACGCCATCAGCACTGACTGGAAATGTGAGTGGAAGTCTTCTATGAAAGGAAAAGATAAAGTACTGTGGATTTTTGTATCAAAACCCAGCTGCCATTGTTTTTGAAGCATAGGGATGATCTTCTCCTGTGAGGAGACAGAGAACTCTCTTGCTGCATAACAGAATTAAACCTACCCATGAAATGCATGATTGTACCTTTCTGAGTATATCATTTCACCTTGGACAGAAATTACATACATACACATGTATGTACACACACAGACTTGAACTGCACATGGGAAGAATTTGGACCTAAAGGAAACTGAAATGAAACACATTGATATATCAGTTTTCATTTACTTTAACCATCTCCTTCCTCCCTTTGACCTTCAATGTTATCAGCCCAAAGCTTTCCATGAGTTAATGTGTATCTGTGCTTCATTCACTGGTGTTTCCAGAAAGATCTTCCTCCGTGGCTTGGCCATAGTTGTGGTGGACACTGCTGGCTGAGGCTCTGGAACTGGACTTGAGGCTCAGGAAGACTTTGTGTCTCCTGCATGACTGGGATCTGGCTTTGATTTCTTGTGTTTCCAAAAAAGACTGGACGGGGGGACGACTCAGTCTGATGTAGCCTTTTCTTCATGGTGCTCTGAAAGCCTCGAGCGGCAGAACAAATTCCTCACTGGCTGCTGAAGAAATCCATGTTTCCATCTTTCTGAGCTGCAGAAAGCTCAGATATGCTTTTCCTCCTATTTACCTCCTTGCTAAGAGGCAGCAGCTGTGATCAGGCTTGCTGCACTGTTTGGGGCAGCACCCACCGCTCAGCGTGGGGTGTGCTGTGGCAAGTGCCCGGCAGAGCCATGCACCCCTCTGCTGGGAGTCACCCCCCTTCTGTGGACTGCTCCAGTCAGGAGAAGGTTTATCAGATTTTGAAAACTGGGTGCTGGAGGTACTTCTTATGGCTTGAATCTCAATATAAAATGCCTATCAAGGCGTGGACTGCAGGTTCAATTACTTGTTGGTTAATTAAACTTCTTTAATTAAATTTAATTCATTGCAATAGGAACAGGGTCTAGGCTTCATAAGGGCTTGAGTGATATTAACCCCTTACACTAGCAAAAAACAGAGAGTATCTAAATGTATCCTGAGGAAATGATAAACGTATTGCACACAAGACATGCAGTTTCCAAAGAAGCAATTTTCAGAAACTCCTGGGAGCGGAATAGACGAGAAGAGTTGAAGCCAAATGGTAATGTGGCATTTTAAACTCCCTGCATGAGTAAGGGGCTGTCCCCCCACCTCTGTAAAACAGCCTTCCCACTGCACTCCCCAGCTCACCTATCTCTTTTCCTGGTCCTACCACTGGCCGGACTGGATGCTCTCTCCAGCGCGCCTCCAGGGCACCGGCAGCTGGCTACTTCTCTTAGGCTCCTTATTCCAACAGTCACTCAGGATGAGCCAAAATGCAGATTTGAACCACCTCCCTCCTTTCCCCCAGTGCCACAACTGCTCCTCTCAGTGCCCATCTCGCTCCTCGTCCTGCTCTCACCTCCCTGGTCCCTGTCCCTCCAACTGCAAAGTGCTCAGGAAGCCTCCCCAGGTGCCTACATGTCAACCCAAAGACCTCGTCCCTGGTGTAGAAACAGAGAAGGTATCATCTCTGGGTTCAACCTGGCTCTCTTCTGCAAGGACTCCCCTAGGGGATAGGGTGAAAGCTGTTCCCACCTGGCTGGTTTCCTAAGTCTCTCTCCCACATGGGTCCTCTGCTTCCAATAAAACAGGCCCCGGCAGAAAAGCCCTCCTCCCCCTCACCACACTTCTGAGGTTTGTCCAGTGTGGGGCCTGTGATTTAGCAAGGATGGGGTTTGGATGGCTTTTCGTCTCTCACAGCTCATCCGTCGGTGTTCCTTCCTTGTGGACTCTCGTTTTGATTTCACCACAGAGCTGTGGCCTCTCCTGCTGCCCGGCCAGGGCAGCTGGCCTATTCCTTTACAGCCGAGACAGCTCTTATGTTAAGCTCTCCATTTCAAATATTTATACAGCATGTCTCCGGTGAATTTGTTCATGTTGTCTCGGGCAGCATCTCCAGCTCCTCTACAATGGCTGTTTATGCAAAGTTTCTCCTTGGGGAAGATCCCCTGATGATGAGAAACATCTGAGCTCCCACTGCAGATTTTACCTCAGTTATAACATGGATTTGATCCCTCTCCTGTGCAATGGCTGTCATGATCAGGGATGCCTTTTGTGAACACTTTTCATACTGAACTGCTTTATCTGATCCTTCCTTGGAGAGCATCTTTGCTGCTCCTCAGAGCTGTATTCACTCTGACAGTCTTCCCAATACCATACCCTGGGGAATGCTAATTTTCAATGGTCCTGGTAATGTGTGTGTGGTTTAATTCCTTGAGAATTTCCTTTTGTAGGTCCTCATCCTTCTCACTCAAGGTGTGCACACAGCAAAGAACCCAGGTTTGCATCAAGTGCCAGGCAAAGGAAATCTCAGAAGGAAGAACTGCAAAAACATACGTGTCCCGAAAATCCTCTTCCAGACTCTACCCACCAACGCAGCCAAATCCATATAGGTTCCACTGATGCTTAGTATACTCCAGAAAAATCAGCAAAGCACTCTCCAAATGAGATGAGGAAACAGGCTGTACTTCCACTTGCCAGATGAAGTCTTAGGGAGAAAAAAATAATGTTATTGCTAGAAAGTATTTATGGTCATTAAAAAACCAGTAGCAGTCTAAAGAAATCTGATTGAGTTTCTGCTGCAAGAGGAAAAAGCAGCCATAAATGACCCAGAAGTCCTTCCTCACCTCATCAGGGTGATGAGTTTCCTGATGCACAAATTCTGTAGTCAAACCCTGGAGATCTAATCCTCTGGGTCAGTTGTCACAACTAATTTATTCCCACAATTTCACTTTTAATCCAGTGTTTCAGCAGCCAAGCAGTGCAACTTGAGCCTAGTTTGCACTGAGTGGCTGTTAAGGAGTAAATGCTGGTTTTGCTAATTCATTGAGAATCACTGCCATGGGGGCAGAGCTGCTGGGGGACAGGCTCCTTTGGGTTTCCAGAAGGAGAAAAGAGGGTCTGGAAAGCAGGAAGCAGTGCTGTGGCCATTACTAGCGGTTATTGGTAATGCTGTTTATGCAGCCTGATTAGTTGTGAAATTTTGGGCAGTGACTTTTTGAGACTGTATTGACCTTTGGTTTCTAAAATGTATATTTGAGCTAAATGTTTAGGTGCCTTTGATGATCAGTGGAGGAAACAGGCAAAACTAGATCAGATTAAAAGTGCAAAATAGCCAAGACCTGTTGGAGGAATCCTACTTTAACTGTCAGCAGTAGAGAGTCCATCTTTGATTAGAAGACAAAAAGCCCATCCTAGCTGTGAAATAGCCCATGTCCCTTTATCTCTGTAAAGATGCCAGAGAACGAATGTTCTGTTCCCTGGATTTTTGGTGTAGCTGTTGTGCATGAATGGTCATCTGACCAACTTTGAGGGATTACTCAAGCATTTGAAAGAACAGTTTATGGAAAATGAGATGCTCTAATGAAGAATACCCTTAGGTTAGAGAGCTGACATAAACTGAACAAGCAGCCCAGCTCAGGCTCTCCAAGCTGTGCCAACCCCATTTGACCCCAGAGGATTGTTAAACTTGGGGTCAGGAGAGCTGTGGCTCTTTGTTGGTAACCTAACCTAATGCAAGGGGAAGTTGGGTGTCAAAACCAGGAGTCCATTACACAGTAGCAAAGTTCTTACTGGTACATGCACAGGAGACAGATCCACTTCAGCCCTATTTTCACTAGTTTGCCAAACTTAAACATCAGGCTGAAATTTTTCTTAGTTTCTCAACACTTCACCTTCTGCCATATCTCACCCCCACTTTGCTTCCTGGCCCGTCTCTTTCCCAGGTGCACTGGTTCCTTTCCCTGGTACAGAGGGGCTGAACAGATGGAAACCATCTCAGCTTCTCTGGTCTGTTCAGTCCTTTTGTGGTTTACACATGTATTTGGTGAGATTTCTCAAGCAACATGTAAGCTGACATAGACCACCCACCAAAGCCAGGTTTCCACTGAAGTTCAGGCAGACCCCTGCCAACACCACCCTGCCCCTGGTTAGTGGGGACACCATTTCTATATCTGCCAAAATTCAGCAGATGAGGAGAAAACAACACCGACTGCCTTAATTGTTGTGGGAGACAAACCCATAAGATGATTTTTCATTTCATCTTTATACTGTCTTTTGTATTGCCCTCACTGAAGCTGGTGGAAACTGCAGGCATTCTGCACATTTTAAAATGAGGCAACTTTATTTTAGCCTATAGACACACAGTCTGGATGATATGCCTTTACATTCTGAATCATTCTAAAACTTTTGCATTCAATGAAAATGTTCTAGTTGACTTCTCTTGAAAAGGCAATTTGCAAAGACTAAGCTATGTATAAAAACTATGCAGAAGTTAGAACCATAATATCAATGTATAAATACTTTTCCCAGTATGGGTTGTTTTTTTCTTTTTGTTTTGTTTTGGTTTTATTTTTTGGTTTGTTTTGAAAAATTGCCTAGTGTTTCATTGGTATTTAATAAGCTCAAGTGAAGGGACTCCTCTCCATTTTGAGAAACAGCCTAGTAGATCAGCCTCAGGCAAATTTCCCATATTTCTCTTGGAATTTTTGCCACTTTATCTATACCCCCTGTTTAAACAATTGTCTTCTTCTTTGTCCCCTTGGTCTTTCACACACTTTAATGTAAAAGTCTAGTTTGATATCATCTCACTAAACACCCATGTTAAAAAAATTCAGCACTCCTCAAAATATCCTCAAAATCATAGCAACATATATGACATATACTTGCTGCTTCTGTACTTTCATTACTGTTTCTTCCCTCCAGAGCTCTAGCCCTTTTTGTTCTCTATCTCTGAATTCCCTCTGGTTTCCTGAACTTTTCTGGGTAATAAAATGGATACTATTGAAAGCTGTGGGCCACCGGGGTGTTTTCCAACATCACACAGAAAATAGCTGCCCTGCCCCTGCCAGTCTGCTCAGATATAGTTCTAAATTATTCTGTCCATTTTTGTTCCTGCTTGTTATCACATCAGATTCAAGTTCCTTAAGTGGGGACATTTAGGATGGGATTCTTATTTTCTCACCAAAGGTGGACTCTCTGCAAGTGAAAGTTACAGCCAGTGGGATTCATCCAACAGGTCTTGGACATTTGCAGTGTACATTTTTAATCTGATCTAATTTTGCCTGTTTCCACCATTAACATTCAAAGGCACCTGAATATTTAGCTCAAGCATATATTTCAGATACCAAAAGTTAATACAGTTAATAAGTCTGTTACCAATTTCCATGCTTCACCTTTTCCTGGGATAGCTCCATTTTGGCTATCATTCCTCCCAGCTGTCTGTTTACATGATGCATGTCTCTGCTGGAGCTGAACCAGTGTGGTACCTGCAGCACCAACACTGGGAAAAATCCCTCTGTGCATCAGTTCAGATGCCTCCTCCTCTTCCCTTTCCTTCCTTGCATTGTTTCACAGCTCTTCTCTACCCCGACTTGGAAATCTGTTACCCCTTTCTTCATCCATGGCAAAAAGGGGAAAGAGAATTGATTAGCTTGGCTGAAGTTTGATTCCTCTTAATTACAGAAGAGAAAACAGTGTTTGTTTTGTTTGAAAAGGTAGTGCCTGGTTAAAAATCGTCCCTCGACAGCCTGACTGGGATTCAGCGGACCATAGTGCTCTACATCGGTGCTTGCTGTCTAATATCACACTATGGTCAAGGGAGAAAAGTAGGCAATTCTCCTAATCCTGAAGGAAATACCTAAAACAGATTATGAAGGGCCCCTAGTATAAGTAGTGTTGGTATGTGAAGTTAAGTGAGATCGCCTCACCTCAGCTGTCGTTAACTGTCTTACAGAGAGGTTGCATTCTAGAGGAAAATGTTTTAAATAGTGACTTCAGCAGCATTTCACCAGATATAAATT
This sequence comes from Sula dactylatra, assembly GCA_013389905.1. Taxonomy (NCBI): domain Eukaryota; kingdom Metazoa; phylum Chordata; class Aves; order Suliformes; family Sulidae; genus Sula; species Sula dactylatra. Next base: position 212,661 of record WEKW01027409.1, on the reverse strand, counting down.
CATTCACACTGTTTACCCTCTTGCTCATTGTTTGAATTTGTCTCAGGCTAGACAAGCAGTTTCATTTTGCCTACAGTAAATCTCTCTTTGCAGCTGCAGTGCATGCTAGCACCGTGCTGTAATGGTACCATCCAGAAGATGTTGCTGCTATTCCTCCCTGCCCATAAGGTTCATTTCCTTTGCCGTCTCTCTGAACTTTATGCAGACCAAATCAGAGTGCTGTCTGCTTTGGATTCACCATCCCTGGTTCGTACAAGAAAGATATTTTGGGGCAAAGTTCACTCAAAATATAACACTCAGAAATTCTTATGGAAATTTTCAAAACAGTACGGGGCTCTTGCCTGCAGGACATAGCCTAAATGCCCATGTTATATCAGAGCCTTTCAGAAAAGTGCTTCTCCTGCATAAGGATGCTTGCTGAAAAGGGCATCAGCGTCACTAGAGGAAAGGAATACGCTGAACCAAATTCTGTCCTGGTGGTGTATGAAGAAGTCCCACCGATTTTACATGCTTTTAACAGGGTTTAGCTGAATGCTGCTGGCAGGAACACATTCCCCAGGGTGGCTGAGTAAAATCAGGTTGAACTCTCACTTCTTTAGCTGAAGAGACAGTAGGAATAAACCGGTATTGATGGCAGGGAAAAGAAAATGCAGGCAAACCCGGATTATATTTTTGCCTTAAAATTTGAAGCCGGGCACTTTGCACTTGCCTTTTCTATCACTTGGAGTCCCCTTTAATTGATCTGCTGTCAAAAAAATTCAATTTGTTGTTGCTAGTCATGAAGAGCATCTACAGGGAGCTACTAAAGTAGCACCTGTGTTCCTGGCAAAGAGTGGAGCCAGCAAGAAATACGTTTTCCAGCTCAGCCACTGGCTTCTTGAGTACCCACGGGGAAATGAAGCTGAAGAGGGGTTAAGTAAGGATAAAGTAGGGGTAAAATACATTTGCAAAGCGCTTGAGAGCTGTGTAAATGCTAATTGTAGGCTGCTGCATGGCCTGTGGCTTAGGTGACTGCCTCCTGCTTTCAGCCTGCCACCACCCGGTGGTGGCATCTTGTCTGTGCTCAGGGCTGCATAGCCTCTTGCCTCTGGATTTTTTCTGCCTTGAGTGTTGTGACTGGAAAAGTGGGAAACCCTTGTGCCTTTTGGGCCGCAGAGCTCACCTCCTGCCAGCTGCCCGTGGTGTGCATTACCTTACTGGCCCAGTATGGCGATCCTCTCCTCTAGAGGAGACAGGGCAGTTGTTTTAACTGAAAGCAGACCAGAGAAAGCAGCTTCTCAGGGTCTGCAAGTGTCTGTATAGCTCCTGGCTCTGTCTGTAAATGGCTGTAAACACGGTAGGACATCTCTGTTTTCTAGAAGGGCTACTGTAGTTTAGAAGGGTGAGACTGGGAAGTCACATGTCAGATCCCGCTCACTGTCGTATGGAGCCAGATATGGACTGTCAAATGCTGAGGTCTGTTTTATTTTACCCTGTCCTTGTGTACTCCTTGTGTGTGATCCCGTCCAGCCTGGATGAGATGGTCATCCCCTTGGCTTTCTAGGGCTAGCTGGGTGAACCAAAGACACTTGTGTTTGTTTCTTTCTCAAAGACCCATGGAAAACTCATAGCTCATGGCAAGCCTCAGAGCTGACAATTAACTTTTGAGAACTGAAGGCCTCTCCTCCTTTTTCAAGGCAGGAATTTGGAGGAATTTGTATGTTTGTCCAGACTGGCGTATATGTGGTAGCTCCAGACACATCCTTAGCGCACGTGCCGGATGACTGAGCTCTGCAAGGGCAGCAAAACTAACACTTGCAGTAAACATCAGACAGCCTCTGCACATTACGTGTGAGCTGTTGGAGCTTAAATCCCCGTGTCCTGAAAGCATAAGCTCACTGTGCATGCACAGACCATCTAATAGGGTAGTGTGGACACATCCCCAGAGCTTTGGATTTGTTTCCTGTGCTCTGCAAAAGGCATATTCATGATTTTCTAGCATATGTTTGCAGTATTTAACTACGATGGTCTAGGGTACAGGCGGGGCAAAGATTGTAGGTAGAGATAGCGTGCTGTACTAGATTAGCTGTCAGAACTGAGCAAGCTGTCTGGGGCATGAGGCCTTCTTGAGGTTTGCAATAGAAGCAACTGCTCTAGATACAGGCTGACAACAACTGTTCTGTTCATTAGGTATTTACCAATTAGATTCTGTCTGGCAAAGAAATAGTTGGCACCCTGAAACTGTGTGTTTTGGGTTCCTCTCTTAGGAAGTTGTAACCAGAGCGTGGCTGCAGATGTTAGCCTGAGCTACTGTTCTGAAGCTATTGTCCTCAGATAAGGGAGCATTGGAGCATATGCTGAAATGTTTCTTGAATCCAGGGTTTCAGAATACTGGAAAATGAAATGAAATTAAGTTAAATGATATGAAATGAAAAAGGAAATTAAAAAGGAAATGAAAAAGGAAATTAAAAGAAAAAGGAAAGGGAAAAGGAAAGGGAAAAGGAAAGGAAAAGGGAAGGAAAGGGAAAGGAAAGGGGAAGGAAAAAGGAAAGAAAAAAGGGAAGGAAAGGGATAGGGAAAGGGAAGGGAAGGGAAGGGAAGGGAAGGGAAGGGAAGGGAAGGGAAGGGAAGGGAAGGGAAGGGAAGGGAAGGGAAGGGAAGGGAAGGGAAGGGAAGGGAAGGGAAGGGAAGGGAAGGGAAGGGAAGGGAAGGGAAGGGAAGGGAAGGGAAGGGAAGGGAAGGGAAGGGAAGGGAAGGGAAGGGAAGGGAAGGGAAGGGAAGGGAAGGGAAGGGAAGGGAAGGGAAGGGAAGGGAAGGGAAGGGAAGGGAAGGGAAGGGAAGGGAAGGGAAGGGAAGGGAAGGGAAGGGAAGGGAAGGGAAGGGAAGGGAAGGGAAGGGAAGGGAAGGGAAGGGAAGGGAAGGGAAGGGAAGGGAAGGGAAGGGAAGGGAAGGGAAGGGAAGGGAAGGGAAGGGAAGGGAAGGGAAGGGAAGGGAAGGGAAGGGAAGGGAAGGGAAGGGAAGGGAAGGGAAGGGAAGGGAAGGGAAGGGAAGGGAAGGGAAGGGAAGGGAAGGGAAGGGAAGGGAAGGGAAGGGAAGGGAAGGGAAGGAAAGGAAAGGAAAGGAAAGGAAAGGAAAAAGTGAGGGAATGGGGTGCAGCCTTCACTCTTGTGACAATGAAATACCTATATTGCATAGGAGGACTGAGGACAGATGCTTATCTTTTCAATACCTTCACACTCATAAATTAAGTGTACTTATTTCTAGAAACTACTGGATGACATTTAACATTGGGAACAATAGTGTTTATTACCCAGAATACAGAGACTTTTGCATTATGATGCAGATTCCAGTAGAAATGCTGTCGATATTTGTCCAAAACCAATATTTATCTAAAGGAGTGTGAAAATAACTGGACATGTGACTGTCTGTTTTAGCTCATGCCCATCACAGGTTTAGACAGGACTGATGTCACTTAAGTGTCTAAACTCTCCTGAATTTTCTTCTGCTTTTTAAAAGCCTTTTTTTATATTTCTTTTTGGTGCTTTTGCTATCAGCTATTGTTTACCAGCTCTAGGTACAATCTCTCTTTAAAAATAATCTGTTTACAAAATCACATCTTGATATGTCTATATTCTTATCAGGAGGAGAAGGGTACTGTGTATTTGCTCTACTTTATCAGCAGAATCATAAATCAGCAAAGCTGTTATTCATGCTGAATAAACACACTGACAGTGCTGGTGTGCATTTCAGTTTGAAATCAGACTTTAGAGTATTCAGCTGATGATTTTATTATTGAGACCTCAGCTGAATAGAAATCCTTATGAAAATTTTTCTATAGAGAATTCTAGACTCGAGTTCACTGACACTCAGTGACACGATCCTCTAATGCCTTTAACTGTACAGACACAGTCAGCCTATCATCTCATGGAAACCGAGCATATACCTAATTTTCATTGTTAATTACTATTGCTAAGTTAAGTGGGATATATGGGAGGGGGGCCAGAATTCATGTATGTCAATTTTATTATCAGCTTTTATTCTCTACTCCTGTCATTTAGAGATATCCTATCACATGGTGCACCTTGCTTCATGAAGAAAAGTAAGGAAGGAATTAATAAGTATCATTTCTCATTACACAGGTCAGGGATGCCACCTGTACCTGATTTTCCTGCCAGGATTAAGGTCTCTCTAACCTTCTTTAAATGGTGCTGTGACAGTAGGTGTCCTTTTGTCTACCGATCACTTGGAAACAGTCTTTTTAGGAAACTCCTTATATTAGGATCTTCTATTTAGGCTGTTCAAATAATTGTCTAAACAAATACATGGATTATCTAGATTGTGTTTCGTTGCATGCTTGTGTCTCACATCCTTATAAGCAAATCTGCTTTGACAGGAGAGAAGTCAGGAGGCTATTTTTAACACATCTGAGCAATTGACTCCCCATGGTAGCTTAGAGGTTATATTTATTTATTTATCTTTTGAGCAGCCAGGCTGCATCTAAATGGTGAGAACTGGGAGTGCTTCTCCATTTATGTATGGATACATATGCGGGTCATATCCTAGCTTCCCCTCAGGATGATATTCAAATGTATCCCTTCCTTCTTTTCCTCGTAAGTTTATTTTGTAAGAGAAAGACCTTTTCTCTTTCTGTACCCTCACAATAGCTTTTGAGAGAAGCCCTAATCTACAGGCAAGGAATAAATAAATATCAGTATTGAATAACAGTGCTTGTAATTATGTATTAGCATGATTTATTTTATTCTATTCTGGTGGTTGTTTTTATTTTGAAAAACTGAAATATTGTTAAAGCCAAGTTGTTTATTTCATAGTTTTCAGTCTAGTTCTCCATTAGGTAAGAATGACACTGAGTTTATCCCAGCTAGTATTCTGCATAAGCCATGGAAGTTAAGATCCTCAGGATCTTCTACAGTTAACAGATCTCTCCACAGACCTATGCTGCTGGTTTTTTGGATAGAAGAGAGAGGCCCAGAATGTGTAAGGATTAAAGAGGTCTAATACCAAGGCAGTTGCTTTTACCTGGAAGCTTCTGTAGGTTTGCAAATGTCATATACTTGCATGAAACGAAGAACAAGGCTTGTAGAAAGAGATATTTATGATAAAGGATTTGCAAAACTTACAATTACAATTACAGAAATGAATATAAATAGGAAATGTGTATACGCATGTAAGCAGCTACTCTCCAGCCATGTAAATAGCTATTGAAAGAATGTAAACAAAAGTAGAAGTGATATTTCAGTCATGGTTTTGGCTCACCTGTGTTGAATGAATAAGCATTTCAGTTGGATGGCAATACCATAATTCATACTTACTGTGTGCTCAGACTTGCACTTTTACTCGCCTCGCCTCTTCTCTCCTCCTATTGAGGCTGGTAAAGATAATAATTTTAGCTTGTGGAAAATCTTGACACTTTCAATTTTGTCTTAATTCATGATCAAAACAAAAAATAATTACTTACCAACTTCCCACAGAATGAGAAAAATGATTCACAAGCATTTAATTGTTTCATTCAGATAACATAAACATATTATAATATAAAATATGTTATATAATTGTAACATAATAGAATGGTAGTTTGCATATTCTATGTAGCTAAGCAAAGTGAAGCAACACAAAGCAAACTTGATTTTAATATTTGAAACAATATGGTCTAACATCAAAAAGTAATGGAAAATTGAAATGGTTCAAATTAATTTATAGGTTTTCCTCATCAGATTTTTTTAATTGACATATTCCTTCCTCCATTGGTTTTATTCTAGTTAATGTAAATTTTGATCTATGCTCGCTCTGAAAACAAACTCGTTATTGACTAGTGGGGTGAATTGCTGTGAAAGCCACATGAGAAACATTCATTAATTTTCTTTGTAACCTTTTATTATTGGTCATATGTAAAGGGTATTTTAAATAATCTCTGTAGACTTATTCCCATGTACTAAGACTTGATGCTTCTGTTCAGGAATTTTCTAAATAGAAACCTGTATGGCTGAGCTATGGTTAATGACATGCAGGAAACAAGTCTTCAGAGACCCTGGGACTCACATGTCAACTGGACAGCACACATGCAGCATATCCATCCTTGCAGCAGCGTGTGCGGCACACAACTTGTGTACAATAAATGTAACGTTTCCCGAAAATTGCTTGGAGGCACTTACACATCAGATATCCATGAAGCAAATGAGATGCCTTCATGCAGGTGCCTAGGACCATTTCACATGGTCCAGTATGGACAAGACATTCAAAAGGGCTGGTGGGTGTAGCATAGGACATATGGGAGATCTATGTCCATCAGGAGATGGGTACTCCAGGATATCTAAAATGGCACTAGACACCTATAGTTGATGATAGGAAACATTCCCATCAAGAACATCAGGCTTTTATACACACACACACACACACACACACACACACACACACACACACGTGTACATACATATCTATAGATTTTAAATACATATAGATTTTAAAATCTACTTTGACAAAATTTCTGGGCAAAACCAAGGGGTATTATCTGGGAAAAGGAAGACATATGGTTCTAAAGGATATGGTTTCAGATGCTCTGGAAATTATATGAGTTGTTTTATTTGTGTTGGTTTTTTTTTTTTTTTTTTTTTTTTTTCTCCAGATGACAAAGCTCTCAGCAGGAATAGCAACTCTTTCTGGTTTCCTAAGATGTAAGAAGGCAGAAGGCCTCCACTCTGGGAACTCTAAAGATACCTCCATACTTTTAAGTGAGATACTCTGGAACAGTCAGATGGTTTCAACACTGCCCAAACACAAACCGTGTTTGGGCTTGGCTTCAAATTTGGCTTCAAACTGAGATCTGGATCAAAACCCCAAGTCCTTGTGCTTTGTGCTACACCTGCTTCTAGTGATGACAGTTCATAGCATACCAGTCTAAATATCAGGTCAAAGCATTATGTTGCTTGTTGTCTCCATAATATCACTTATTTCAAACTCTTAATGCATTCTGGGTCCTCTAAATCTGTGTTATTGTTTCCAGACGATGCACGTGCCTTGGATGGCTGTTGCAGTAGAACATGTAGGGCATTACCCAAGTCTGCTGCCAGTAAGTGTCTGAGGAAATTGACATTAGAATGGCTTACTATGAAAGGCACTAAAGTCTCTCAGCAATTTGTTATTGGAAGAGTTCAGTACTGAATCAAGACAGTAACAGATAATGTCTGTGTTATGCGAGCAACTGAGAAAAATCTGATAGCGCTTGTCAATTTTTAAAGTGTTGAGGTTCTGTGCTCACACCATTATTTTGAATTAATGCCTCCACTGTCTGCTAGGGTACAGCGCTATAAAGGTGCCATCACACATTGTCAGAAAATACCCGTGTACGTTATTATACATTTGGCTCACTCTCCAAACACTTTTAGCCAGGAATAATATAAAAAAAGCAAGTAGCTAAAGATTTCATAGAGCTTGGCAGGTTCACGGGTAGAAGGAATACTGTAGAAGTCCAAAATTCAAAAGGATTTCTCTAAAGGTTGCCAAAAGAGAAAGTTTTAAAGCATCACTACCTGCTAAACAGGAGCTTTGCTGTAAGAGCCATGATGAGACCTTTTCAGCTGCTAAAGCTTCTTCAAGATGTTGGAGCCTTTTTGATCACAGCGTACCTATACTATATTTATGTGTCATCTGTGGAAACTGGGAAGTGGAATGGGAAAAGTCTTTGGATCCAAATTAATTCCTGACATGAATGGCTGTATCAAACAGAAAATTGGTGTTGGAAATTTGGCAACCAAAAATTCAAATATTAAATTCATTTTAATTTACAGGTTAGCTGTCATTGAGACAGTAGATCTCATCTTGCCTCTTCATTTTTAAGTCCTGGGATTGCAGCAGGGGAGTGCATAGGAGGAGTTACTGCTCTGGGGCTGTTCCTTGTGTGGATTGCTGGCAGCTTTGGTGATGTGCAGGTGGATTGCATATATCTTTTACTTATTATGGGAATTCTGTATGCAGTAATTTGTAGAAAGTGACTTCTTTTGAAGAGCTGGAGTGATTTCAGTAAACTCCTGCTGAAGAATGGGTAATGCTCACCATTTCTGCCTGGTTTCCCAGTAGCTCACTAAGAGCACTTTTGGAGGTTCTAAGGCAGGTTATCCAGCAGCTGCAGAAGCATTAATGATTTGGATTTTAAGTGGGTGTTTTACTACTTGCATATATCCAGCTGAAACACTGCCACCCTTGTAGTACCATGGAAACTCTAGGCTTGGAGTTTCTGACTTCAGCATCTTGGGAAATTTGTAGAGGTCTTTGGACTTCCAGGCATCCCAGTCTATGGTGGAAGATTCCTGGACTGCCTGTATCTCCACAGGAATAGCTTCTTGGATGAATGCTCTGACTCATTTGAGAGAAAAAAAACCCCCAAAGTATTTTGCTTTTTTTCCCTTCTGATTCTTTTCTCCCCAAGGTTGCTGTTCAGCTGGAAATTTCAAGATTTCTAAGTTTTGTTCTAGTAAATAACTTGAGAAGTGAGCTGCAAAGTTGGCTGTTACTGGGAACTGAGCTATAATGTTGCCAGACCTAAAGTTTTCAGCAGTTTCTGTTGCTTGTTTTAGGCTCTTCAAAGTTGCAAGGCATCTATCAGTGGGCAGGTGGTGAACTAGGTAATTCAAGAATCTAGAAAGTTACAGACAAAACCTCTACTGAATGGCAGATGTTCTTATGCCAGCAGTGGCATCTGTGAAAAAATCCTACCGGCTCTAGTGTATGTTCTCTCAGCTTATGGATTTTGCACACCCTTACACCTAAACAGGTCCTCTGAGCTCATTTATTTCTCTGGGTTTGAGGGTAGGTTGCCCAATGCAGTCTGTAGCTCTGCTGACTGTTTCTTGTCTGTGGACAGCTAGTTTAAAGCCAGGAAATGCAAAACATCTTTTGTTTTACTGAGAGCACTCAACACCTCATGATAAGATAATAGAACTGCAGCAGTAGCAAACTTGGCTGAGGCAACCTGAGATCTGTACTAACTTTTTCTGAGAACTCCTGGAGGTTGAGGAAGCTCTGACAGGTGGACAAACATGATGTCTGTCTTCAAAAAAACAGGCCAGCCAGTTTAACTTTGTTGTTGGCAATAAGCAGTAAATAGAACATTATCATGACTTTAGGAAGATCTCTGTTACTGTCATATGATATTCTCTTAATAGTATCATAAAGAAACTGAGGAAATCTGAATTAGCTGAAACTACTGTAAAGTGAAAGTGGAACTGCAGAGTGTGCCATATTGAGAGAAAGCTTATCGGTCATTCATTGTCACACCAGGGGACTGTGGAGAGTAAAGTCCTTCAGTGGTTTGATACTGTTCAGTATCTTCATTGATGACTTGAATGAAAGACTAAGGGTATACTTTGCAGGTACAGAAGTCACACTGAAGGATAAAATTAGAAGTCCAAACTGCCTTGACAAACTAGGGAAGAGTCCCAGAAAACATATGATGAAGCTGAATGTAAAAATATCAATGCTTCTAAAACTTAAAGAAATTGTTCCATATTTTGGTAGGAATATTCATTTGAAAAAATGCAAGATGGAGCAAGATATTGGACTAAATAAAAGCAAGATGGGAAAAACTGATGTAGAAAATGACCTCAGGATCTAGTGACTTATGTACTGAACATGAGTCAGCAATGCTCTGCAGTTGTGAACAAGATGCACATCATAGTGAGATATATAACAAAAAAGAATATGGTCTGAGACACTAAAAATTACAGAAATCATAGGATTCAGAATATTTAGAAATTAGAAATTCAAATTTTTATAAAGTTTTTATACAGCTTCCAACATAATAAAAACCATCGCATTTTCAGAGCACATTATCTCAGAACACTCATTCAGGAGTTCCTGTGAAACCTCTCTAGTATGGTCACTCATGGGCATATGCTTTTGCAAGAGGTAGCACTTTAGTGACTTTATAGCTGCATAATTTTTAATCTTGCAGTCAAGTGCCCATGCAAGAGAATCAAACCTCACTTTGTGTGTAGGGCTGTCTCAGCACAATGAACGTTACAGCAAACACCAGGCATGTCTATGGCCCTGCCAATGGCAGATGTAGTAGATCACCACGAATGTGACCTGCCCAGATGCAGAACAGCTTTTCAAAATGTGACACTGAGGCTTTGGGGGTCACAGTGCTTGGAGCAAGTTGGACAGCGTGCTTTGAGAGAAATGCAAACTATGTGCATGCAACACCAGCAAATATTTGAAGACAAAGGACACAATTTATTCTTGAGGTTGCCCTGTTGGCTTCCGCGTTCAGTCTGGTGTGTTCTGGCACAGAGAAAAGAATGGGCATAAACAGGATACTTCACTGGGGTAGGGACCCTGTTTACTCTTTCCTTGAAGAGCCTCTTTGGGAGCATCAGCAGGTTTTTCCATGGTAATGAAAAGATTAAATTCTCTCGCTTTTGATTCTTTAGTATATTGTATCATTTTATGTGACAGGCTTTTCAAAGTCTTGTCTTTGGTTACTCAAACACAAGGAGTCTGGGAAATAAGAGGATTATTATCAGAAAGATTACATTATGCTTACCTTCTTTTTTTCCCTTGAATATGTTAGACATACTTTTATAAGCACATTTTGTAAATTTATTCCAAAGCACTTTGCTCTTACCTTCATATGACTATATAGAATTTTTAGATTAATTATATATGAATATATGAGTAAATTATTTAATATATTATGAAAAATAATTGAAAGAAAGGGAAAGATATGTAAGCCACTAAACAAAAAGCATGGAAAATGTTAAACTCTGTTGACCTCCCAGCAACCTCTGGTCCATACAGGTTCTATATCCACCAGGTAGAGAAACCAGCAAAGTAAACAGAATAGAGGCACTGTCTTAAGCTACTCCTGCGCTTCCAGCGTCATTAAGACACTGGGTATTCACCTCATAGAAAAATAGAGATTCCTGCATTTTATTTGTATTGTAGGTTCTTTGCAAGAATTTTTACATCTTCTTGAGTTTGTAATTCAGTGATGTAACTATACAATTTGTGGTCTTCTGAGGTTCTGAGTACTTGAAGTCTAAGAACCTTTATAATATGTATCTAAAGAATATTTTAAGTGAATGAATGCCCATAGAGATTCTCTACACCATTAGAAGGATAAATTTCCTATTCCAGTTAATCACTCTACTGCTTCTTAAACTTCACAATAGATTGATGTTTAATAATAGCGGTATTTCACTGTCATAGAATCATAGAATTTCCTGAGTTGGAAGGGACCCACGAGGATCGAGTCCAACTCATTTCCCTGCTCAGGACAACCCCAAATTCACACCATGTCTCTGAGTGTATTGTCCAAGTGCTTCTTGAATATCATCAGGCTTGGCACCATGACTACCTCCCCGGGGAGCCTGTTCCAGTGCTCCACCACCCTCTGGGTGAAGAACCTTCTCCTAATACCCAACCTAAACCACCCCTGGCACATCTTCCTGCCATTCCCTTGGGTCCTATCATTAGTCACCAGAGAGAGGAGATCCGTGCCTGTCCCTCCTCCTCCCCTTGTGGGGAAGCTGTAGACTGTGATGAGGTCTCTCCTTAGTCTCCTCTTCTCTAGGCTGAACAAACCAAGTGACTTTAGCTGCTCCTCATATGGTTTCTCCTCTAAACCCTTCACCAAATTCATGGCCCTCCTCTGGACACTCTCTAGTAGCTTTATGTCCTTGATGTACTGTGGTGCCCAAAACTGCACACAGCGCTCGAGGTGAGGCCGCACCAGTGCAGAGTACAGCGAGACAATCTCCTCCCTCGACCGGCTGCAATGCAGTGCTTGACGCACCCCAGGGCTCGGTTGGCCCCCTTGGCTGCCAGGGCACACTCTTGGCTCATGTTCAACTTGCCGTCAACCAGAATCCCCAGGTCCCTCTCTGCAGAGCTGCTCTTTAACCTCTGTTCCCCAGTCTGTACGTACATCCAGGGTTGCTGTGCCGCAGGTGCAAAATCCGGCACTTGCCCTTGTTAAACTTCATATGGTTGGTGATTGCCCAACTCTCCAGTTTGTCTAGATGTCTCTGCAGGGCCTCTCTGCCCTTGAGAGTGTCAACAGCTCCTCCCAAATTTGTGTCATCAGCAAACTTACTTAGTATTCCTTCAGGTCCTGCATCCAAGTAGTTCACAGAGAGATTAAAGAGTACCAGCCCCAAGATGGATCCATGTGGAGCCCTGCTAGTGACTGGCTGCCAGCCCGATGTAACCCCATTTACTGTAACCCTTTGAGTCTGACCCGTCAACCAATTGCTCACCCATTGTATTACATGTTTACCCAGCTGTATGCTGGACATTTTGTCCAGGAGGATACTGTGAGAGACAGTATCAAAAGCCTTACTGCAATCCAAGAAGAGCACATCGACTGGCTTCCCTTGGTCAACTAGATGGGTAACCTTGTCATAGAAGGAAATCAAGTGTGTTAGGCAGGACTTCCCCCTTGTGAACCCATGCTGGCAAGGACCAATGACTGTTGTCTTTCAGGTGTTTCTCAATAACTCTCAGAATAATCTCCATAATTTTGCCAGGCACGGACGGGAGTCTAACGGGCCTATAGTTACCAGGGTCATCCCTGTTGCCCTTCTTGAAGATTAGGACAATTTTTGGCGGCTTCCAGTCAACTGGGACCTCTCCAGATTCCCAAAAGCATTGAAAAATCATTGAGAGAGGTCTTGCTGTGACATCAGCCAGCTCTTTAAGTACTCTCGGATGAATCCCATCAGGACCCATTGACTTATAGGGATCTAGCTGGAACTTATTCTTTTCCATGGACAGATCATTTCTTCTAAGTGGTCTTTCTGAAATGAAACTGCAAGCAGAACATTTCCACCCTGTGTGTACGTACTACGGTTAGAGTTTTTGCTATTTTCTCAACATGAAATTATTTGTTCCAGTGGGTTTGGATGCTTTAGGCTGTCTATACCTGTGTACATTGCAGATCTTGTTACTTTAAAAAAGCATTTCTGAATATTGCAGAAAATATTCTGTTATCTCTTTAAGCTTTATTATCAGTATCTTGTGCTCTTAAAGACTGATTACTTTTGGATGCAGTGTAGTAATTTTTTTTTTTTTGCTTTAAGTGCTAAGCTTGAAACCACTGGAAAATTCAATACAAATGTTTCTAAATTTGTAATGAAAAAGCAAGGTTATACTTCTGCCGAATTGTTGTATGTTTTTAAACCTTTATTTAGCATCTCTGCCAAGATATGTATACTGGAAGTCAACTGTAATTCCCAAAGGAAAGCTGACTTTCCAAAGTTGTCACAAGCATTTGTATTTATGAAGGGAAATGTGCAAAGACCAAAGTTTTCCATCGAGTGAGAATTAAATCTATACATTTAAAACTTTTTGTGTGATTGTGTTGACATTCTGTTTCATATTATGAGGAGGATTAAGAATATTTGTTTTGGAAAATTGCCTCCAAGGACTTTATTTTTGTGAAAGCAAAGGCATTGTTGGGGTTGAATCAGCATCGTGTACTAGTTGAAGAGTAGAAGTAATATTACATGAGTCATTCAAGATGAATTGCCGTGGTTTTAGATAGCAACTCTTGGTTGTTATTGTTAAGAAACTACACTTGCATCCATCACGCTTTGAAAGTAATTGCTTACTTTAAGTAGCTATTAATGCTAATTACATTGCAGGAGCTAATGTGACAGCCTATTTGTTATCCTTGAAGGTATGAAGTAGAAAGTTCAATACGTCAGCTGGTACCATTTTTCTGAAGTACTTGACAAAGCCACCAATTCCCAATTTGTCTTCATAATTCTGCAGCTGACTTAGATAGCATTTTATTTCTTAGTATTTTCGCCTGACCTTTGATGGATGAAGCCTGTTCAAGTGTCAGGTAACGAACAGTGGATAGAGCATTTTCATAGAAAGCCTGTATTATGCAACTCCTTTATCATGTTTGATTGTCAGGAAGTTTTGTTTTGATTTGTTCTCACTTTTATAGACACAGTAGCTCTCAAGTGCTGTAGGAAAAGATCCAGAATCTGTAGTTCTATTCCCAGAACTGAAAGCAACATTCCATAAAAGGATTAGGCAGATTCCACAATTTTCCTATTTTCAGCAAGGCTTTATGCAGAAAAATGCTTAGAGTGCGAAGGTTTACGATGACTTATCTGTTTGCCACAAACCTTGTACATTCTGTGGAATGAAATAGCAGTTCTTTTTTCTCCTTCCTCTTCAAGGCTAACTTGCTACATGTAGTTATGCATATATTTGCATATATCATTTAAAGCCCGTCACAGTGTGTCTTAGCAGGACTGACTTGGAAATTGGTGTTTCAGAGCATGTGGGTATCTTTATTGCCCTGAACTCCAGAGGTCGACATGTGCTCTACACATGACATGAACTGATGGCACTTCTGGAGGCAAGGTTCTCATACAAATACGACAGACATAGGAGAGCGATTTAAGAATATTATGTTAGTAATGCCAGTGCGGACAGTATCTGTGACTCTACAAAGTAATGCTAGGAAATAATCAGTATATGAAAAAGCTAAGGTAGTCCATAAAAGTGCATGCAATACAAGTTAACTGACTTCTCCAGTTCTCTAAATATCAGAGAGATTCAAAGCCTTATTAAAGAGATTAAAGGCCTTGTGGGAAATAAACGTGGCTCTAAAGCCTGGATGCATTCCTTCTTGGCAGCTAATGTGATTATCGATAGCAAAGTTTCAAAGCCCTCTGATGACAGAGGTATATGACTCTCTACTCCAGATCATCTGTAACACACCATGGAAAAAAGAGATGTGAAGAAAAAATTTCCACAATGATGCTATTTGCATCTGCATAAACGTGTTTATTTTTCATATTTATTCAATGGAATTTGTATATATTTACACATATTTATATAAAACCCCCTAATCTTAAAATGCTTCTTTTTTAAAATAGCTTGGAAAGAATAATGCAGTGTTGACCTCTTAAGTTTAAACAACCAACACAGGGTGGTGGTTCAGATGGAAAAAATACGTGTAGTTCATCTGATCTAAAACAAAGTAAATGACCTAAGACTACAGACTGCTTGCTGCAACCTATGTCATGTCATTACTGTAGTAACAGTTGACTGAGTGCAGTTGATCCATTAAAGTTTGAAACAGTGGGTTCCCTTCTGCAATTGTACAAAGCCTTTTTTGGTCTGAAAAATCAATTGGCTATAGAATTGGTTATTGGTTTTGTTGCACATGTAATTTATCTTCCCCCCAAAATCTTACAGCAGCTCATTTCATTGTATGGTAAGCATAATTCTATGCTCCTTGCACCCTTCTGTGCTGTCCAGCTGACTCAGGTGAAATGTGTGAAACAGGAAAATGTCAGTGTCATGAAAGATCCTTGACTTATATTATATACCCTTTAAAACATTATATCTCTTAAAAGTACCCTCCAGACACTAAATCTACACACACTAAAAAATAAATAAAACTCAGACACTTCAAGTGCCCCTGAAACATGCCTTGAGCTGAGAAATGCAAAGGCAGCTCTTCACATTAACTCCCTGAAACCAAGCAGAACCTCATGGCCCATGAAATGTCTGTACCAAAATCAAAGCTGGTGCATTGGTGCTATCTACCACGTGGTGAACTATGAAAATGCTCAATAAGAGGCTCACACTGTATCCCAGCAATTAAAAGCTCCAGAAGCCCTGGATTTGTGGTGCAAAGCTAAGGGATTTGCCATGATCTGGTGTACTGCAAAGGGAGTTGGTGTGCAGTGTCTGTTAATGTTGAACATGGGAAACTGTTCCAACAAGCGTGCTATGAGAACTATTGAAGAAGGTATTGAAAGTCCAGCCGCTATTGCTTTTTTAGGTATTAATTTGTTATGCATCATTTACTATTGTTTCATGTCATGACATATTCTGTAAAGTTGTTTTAGGATATAGGCTGTGACTGCAGCTGACACTGTATGTCGTGTTATATCACATCAGGTGGCAGCATAAGGTAAATGCTTGGTTTGAGCTTTTCCTTTTTTTTCAGCAAATTGAAGTTAGGGCCATTCAGGTGAATGAAGTGAAGAGGGTAAGAAATGAACAAACCACCTTGGGCTTACTGAAAGGGTAGAAAACTCAACAGCCTTTGAGGGTTGGATGCCCCCCAGGGCATCCTTGCCACACCCCAGCACTCTCACCATGTCCCTGTGGAGCCCTTGGCTTTGTCCCAGTACGAATGTAACTGCCTCTCTCCCAGGCTCAAGCCTGGTTTCCTTTTCCTGGGACCCCTCTTGTTTTGGAGAAGAAAAGCCAGGTTGTGTTTTGAGATCTGGAGGCTGAAAACTCAACATGTTCCCTTCCTCTACCCCGCTGCTGGGCACTACAATTCATTTGGATCGGTTCAGCTGTTTTTGGCACCCAAGTTCTGGGGGCTTGAGCTTGCTCAGAAGCCTGGGGCGTAAGAGGACAGGCAGCCACCCGTCACCCAGATCCTGGTTAGGGATCTGCAAAGGGGTGAACTTGGGCTTATTCTCCCTGATACCAGAGTATTATCCCTGACTTTGTCCAGAGATGACCTAATGACTAATACAGGTACAAAGTGGAAAGTAGATTTGGGACTCCCCTTCTGCCCCTTCACAGGTCAGGCTCCCTCTTGCCTGAATACTTTGTTCTCCATGACTTTTGCATTCCTGTCTGCACAGCTGCCTACTTGCAGGGGCTGCATAGCAAATACATGTTCCCTTCTCACTTCTCTTCCTGAGAAACGGTATTCAGATTGAATGAGCAACAACTAACCTTCCAGTCCTAGCTGAGAGAGAAAACTGGAATATTCCTACAATCCCACTGCATCTTCCTTTTTGTCCAGAGGCCTGGTCTTTTTTTAGACTGCAGCAGACCTTTGGGAAGGCTCCAGCTCTTAATGTTTACCAAAGACCAAACCAGCAATCTGAGAAATAATGCATCAGGGCTGGCGTTGCCGCTTCTTAGGTGTTCATGGTGAACTCAGTGGTGCAGCCTCCTGCCTTTTTACCCTTCTGCAGCCCAGATGTGTCAGACCTGGCTGAAGTAAGAACTGTCAGACTGTTGTCCTGACTGATGAGTTTTTGCTCATGCAAAACAGCTGAAAGGGAGACAGCCCTTGAGCAAGTGGTTTGCTTTATTAATTCTCTGATGAAACATGCTCTGGGTTTCAGCTGCAGTTAAATGCTTCTAGCAAGACTCCTTAACTCGTGCACTTTTCAGCGTATGTATCTCCATGTAGGTCTCTGGAGATCAGGCACAAAGTATGTCACTGCCTTTATCATCCATGCCACATGTGAGGTGTTTTGCTTGCAGACGATGATGTGGATCTGCCAATGGTTCCCTAGATACAAGGAAAAGACCTTTTGTTTCCAAGCTGCTAGCAGTCACAACTCTCAGTGCTGACATTTTCATTCCCGTGTATTCAGGGGCTATGAATAAGAGTAGGCTGGAAATCAGAAGCAATGATGGCCTATAACAGCCTTCCAGTAAGAATGATGGGAGCAAGGTAATTACTTTTTAGATGGACCAGAGCAGGAAAAGGATTGGATGGTGTGGATGCCTGTGATGGCTGAGGGTTTTGTCACTGTGACCCATGAGTTTCCTTCCAGTGCTGTGTTTTCAGCTTAGAGGAGAAAACAGATTCCCTTCCATTCCCATTTTTCAAACTATTAGTGCCTTATGAGCACTCAGTGCAAGTTTAAGTTGTTGGATGCTAACATCCTCTCATCCTTAATTCTCGCCTAAGTGTGCTGATGCTTCATAGTTAGGTTAATTGGTCCAGTTAGGCTCAGATGTCACTTCCGTTTATATTGGCTAAGTCACTCTCAAGAGCTAATGGACCACGAATGCTGTCCTACAATTCCCTCTGTGAGTCCAGAAAGACAAACAAATTCCCAAATCATCCTCAGTGAAAAAATCAGAGCAGCTCAGTGTAACGTAGCATCAAGAACCACAGGAGAAGTCTGCAGATCTAAAAAGATGACATGAATAAGCAAAGTACTGGGGAAGGCCCGTTAAATTGATTGTGACTTTGTAGCATGATTAAAATCACTTGGACAAGGGTTCAAGTCCATCTGTGCTGATGCAAGATAACTATTCCTGTGAGTTAATGGTGTGTTAAAGAACATGCAACATTTTTGTCTTCTAAGAACACAGGAACATTTCATTCAGACAAAAGGGCTGTCTCATCCTGTACTCTGTCTTTGACAGCAACCAGCAATGGTTATGTAGGATAAGGATAAAGAGGGACCCTGGGCTTGCCCCAGGGGTAAACCACTAGTTGTATCATAGGAAGTGTGGACATTTCTGATGAAGAAATACCTCGGGGTGAGCCAAGGAGGGAAACAGCTGAGATGAGTTCCAGCAACAAAACGGGGGCTTTATTCAAGTTAATGGAAAAAGTGGATTTCCATGGGGCTGGGATTTCAAAACAAAATTTCCCCCTTTGAATTTTTCACAGCAGACATGTCTGTTTGTATTAAAACTCTCAGAATCTAAAGCTACTTATATTTGTTCCTCTGGGCTATGCTCTCCTATTAAGAAAATTGCAAGTGCCAGTGGTGCCAGGACTCTAAAGACCTATAGGCTCAGGCTCTCTGTATATAAAAACAGCCTCCCTTTATCGCAGTCTGAGACTGCAAGCGTCATTCAGTTAGCTGATGAACTGATGCTGTGTCTCTGAGACAAATGTTGAAATATGGCTTCATTGTGTGCACTTAAACCTGAAGACAGCAAGGGTTCAATGATGCCTGTTTGTATACGAATGCCCAAGTATTGGGGCAATGTATGAACCCTGGCTCTCAGGAAGCACTGGGGAAGCGGGGTCTCTGGTGGGCGTGGACCATTTTTTTTTTTTTTTGTGAGACCAGGAGGAGGTGGTGAGACTGTGAGAGAATGTCCCAGTCTGCTGCAGCAACCAGTACAGAAACATGGAGAAACAGTGCTGGAACCTACCAGGCTCTGCTTCCCTTCTTTTAACTGCTTTTTACTGGGGGTGGCAGATCCAGAAATCCTACCAGGCGTTTCAAGGCACAACTTGAGACAAAACTGAAAACCAGTCATGCTTGTGCTCTGCTTTACTTTTTGTTTTGCCATGGCAGCTGTGCCAAATGTGGTTCCTGAGAGTCAGTTTGCCTGGAAATGTCTCCTAGTATTTTCAGGATCCAGACTGTGAAGAGTTTCCAGTAAACTCTCTAGCAAAGGTTGAGGTGCATTGTTTAATGTAAGCAACGCTATATTCAATGGTGTCATGAACTGCTTCTCATCTTATCATTTTGCCTGGATTAACATTTGTAATGAAGTTGGTGGCTTCAATTTCTTATGAAATGAGTGCTTATCTACACCACCTAACTCTAGCCTGAGATCAGAATCAGGCTTTTGGCCTGATTCTGCAGTGACTGAAACATACATTTAAGGTTAAAATATACATCCATCTTTACATATCAAAACCCTCTACAGCAGAGTGGTGATGGTCTGCATTCACAGTGCATGGACAGCTTGTTTAATTTATGTTCGCTTTATGGGGAGGCTGTCCAGTTCTACCACGCTGTACCTTTTGCAGACAGTAAAAGTGTAAGTTACTGGTAACGATGAAAAACAAATGAGCACATCTAAAAGATGATATATCTAACTCAGCTGACAAATGAAAGCATTATGCAGCTCTGCAGCACAACGCACGCTGATATGAAGGAACAAAAAATGTATGTTCAGTAATTCATATTAGCATCTTCATGCCCAATACCTGTAAGATCAACATTGCAACAGGCTGAAATATGAACAGAGGCAGTTTCTTTTTTATACTAGTTTGTCTTTTACCATCTGTATGTCAACAACAAATTAGCTGCTCATGTGAAAAAGAGTGATTCAGAAGCAATTACTATTTTTTTGCTGTTTCCCTAGCTAGATTAAGGATACTTGGGCCTATCAGAGAAGAAGGCAGTTCTTTATCTATCTGTAAGAAAGGACTTTGGATGTATTTTTTTTCTTTGGGCATATCAGAACTATTGGAGATTAAAGAGGGTCATGCTTTCAGACAATGTCTTTAATAATGTTACATGCCAGAGAGATCTTAAAGTAACTGCATGTTGAAAGGAAGAAGTGGATAATGGTTCATTACAGGTTGTTGCGCAAGTGTTCTTGGGGAAGGGAGCAGGTAATGATCTTCCAGCACAAAAGCAGTCACAGAACTCTCATTATCATTTCCAGAGTTTTCACAGAGTGCTCATGGTGCCTGTCACTAGCGTAAACAAGAAACAAGCTTGGGGTACCTCATAAACTGGAATATATAATGTGATAATTTTCTGTTGTCATAGACTGAGAAATTAGTTTTCTGCCATTTCAAATAGCAAAACAAAACAAAACAAAAATCTGTTTTGAAGAATAAAAAGATGAATGCCTTGTGTTGGAAAAAAGGGCCTTTTACATTGTTTTGTCTTCTATGGCTTCCATAAATAAATGTTAATTGTTGCTACAAATAATAGGCAACATTGTAGTCTAAATACTTATTTGTATTTACAATTGGGACTCTGAAATGCAACTGCTTGATGCTCTCTGAGTCATTTTGAAACCAGGGAATGTTTCTGAATAAAGAGCATCACATTAGCCTCACATAATAAGAAATCAAATCCTAGAATTGCCTAAACCTGCACTTTGGAACTTGAGATGTTGAAACACTTGCATGTCCAGGATATCACCAAAAGTGGTAGGCAAGTGAGATGGAGTTTCAAAATTGCAGCCGGGGAGGAAATGCTGTATAGAAAAAAATGTCTGTATTTCTGAGGACCAGCCTTCAGACTAAATGCATAGCAGCTGCCTAGTCTGAAGAAGTCTAAGGAGCTGGGTTTTGTACTCTGAAGCATAAGTGCTTTTACAGCCATCAATTAAAACTTACGAAGAGTCTTGGGCCACATTCAGCCCCTGGATAGTCAAAAATACACACAACTCTGACTTCAGTGGGAATTTCATACTTGTTCCTCGAGAAAGACTTAGAGTTGCTATGTAATATGCCTTCTGACATTTTAGGCCCTTCTTTCCTGCAGAAGTAAGAAGATTCACACATCAGAGAGCATTCCCCACCCCGGCATGCCCCGGCAACCACTGCCTGCCAAGTTCATTCACTGATCACCAGGGAGCAAACCACTTTCATGGAGGAGGTAGATTTAATTTTCCAAAATAAAACCTTACAGATTCAGATGTGAGTAGAAATGAAGAGACATTTATTATTGATGCCTTTTATTAAATATTTATGGAGAGCCATAACTTTGCCTGATATTTTAAGTATAGTATTTAGAGATTTATTTCTCTTTCTCCTCTTTTGGATTACTAACACAGATGTACTTTCATGGGCTTTGAATTAGCTATCTTGGCTCCACACTACATCAACCGTATTTCTCCAGAGAAAGTTTTGGGGTGTGATTGAGCTGGATGTTTATGTCCTTTTGTAGCATGACGTGTTGTTCTGATGAGAGCTAATGAGCCTCTGGATATTGCACATATTTCCAGCTGGGCTAGGTCAAGGCTTCCTAAAGATACAGTTCCCCACATCTTCTTTTCCCAAGCAAACTTGATGATAATACCAAGTAACAAAACCCAGTGCAATAGAGAGTTTCAAATTCTTGCAAGCAGTCTCTTTTTTTCACACTGTCCATTAATCTCTACAGCCAGTAGAGTCTGCGGAGCCTGGAAGATACTCAGCTGTCAAGATATAGGTGTCTGCTTTAGGATGAGCTGAACTGCTCTTGATGCTCCAGTTGCCTCGATTAGGTCTCCATGGACCAAAATGGGAGCTTAGACACCCAGCTTGTATTTAGAAACTATATGCTGTAAACCAAATCCCACCCAAAGCATTCAATGTTACCTTTCAGCACTGGATTCGGTTGCCCACACAGAGCTGTCAGGTGCCATTTGAAATGTGCTTGGGGGTCCCACCTGGCACCTAGGGGCCACTACAGAAAGGTGTAAGACTCTCTGAGGTCCTATTCCATATCACCCAGCCTTTGCTTTTATGGCACTAGGTACCTGCATTCAGATACCTGAATTCTGCTGTTAAATCCCACGTTGATTATGTTGCTCTAGCAAAATAACTCCTTGAGATAGATGCTGTTCTTCAATCACTCAAGACAGAATAAATATGTCCCCTATATTTGGCAGCCTTTTTATAATAAATACCTTACTACTGATTTTTCACAATTTTTCTTCTGGCTTATTTTCAATAATGTATTCACTTTGAACATGTTCCTGCTCTTTTTTTTTGGTGTTTTCCTTTGCTTTATCTACATTGTGGCTGTTTTGTAACTGATAACAGGAATATACTTTTAAAATTAGACATAAGCTATCTTTATTTTATTTTATTTTATTTTTTATAACTATTTATTTCTGAAATGTGTTTGGGTTTTGTGCCGATGTTATTATAGCTGTTTACTTAGCATGGTGCTTTTCATTCCACTAATAACTGCTCTCCTGCAAGATGGGCTAATTTTGCATAAATGAGTGTGTAATTACAGACTCCTTTAAAAAATAGTGAAAACCCCTTCACTTTCAAAAAATGTATTAAATGATGGTGATTGCTTACATTTTATGCATAAATTTGAATTGAGCTATACACATTTATTCCTTCAGGTCAGCAGAATGGATGGAAAGGTATGTTATTCAGTGATATAAGGTAACATCACAGTTAAAGGTGTGTTATTCAGTGATATAAGGTAACATCACAGTTAATTTCAGCCCTTGTATAGAACTGCTTGAAAGTTTTTTGGGTAAGGATAATGTTACTTATTTCTCAGGAAATTTTCCTAAGGACATGGAGGTAAATTTTTATTATGGCTGAATTTTATCTAGTGTCTCATGATGGGAGAGAATTTCACATATTCCCTCAAGATCCGAGAACTATCCTCCTAGTTATGATTTTCATACACATGATTATCTCTATATCTAAATGATCATTTAGGTGACTGATACAAATTTTCTTGATGGGTTGGTATTTGTTGGACTATTTTTATTAACATGTAAAACAAGCCACTGCCACTGTGATGATCAGCTTTATGCATTACCTGTTGATTCACTCAATCTAAAGATCATACTGAAGATGCAGTTTTTTTCATGGGACCTGAGAAGGCATTTTGAAGAACACCAGAGCTGACAGACTGCCTGGTCCATAGATGTGGGGCTGTTAACTTCAGTCACAAAAGGATTAGTTCCCAAATACAGAAGGCACAATATCTGCCTGTGTTTGTGGATTTGCCTCTGCTTACATGAGTGGAGAAGATGTGCAATAGTCACATTCAGCTTTCTTGAAATGCCAATGACCATGATAGGCTGAATTTTAAGTCGTGTGGTATTTTCCTCAAAGTTCATAGAAGAAATTTCTTCAGGAAAAACTTCTCCTATACATTGGATTCAAACTCATTTCCTTTAGAAAGAACTCCAAGTTGAACAGAAGATATCTCATCATTAAAAATATTGCTACTTCTTTAATGATCTAATTAGTTTTACCTGCCAGAATCAGCTTCATTGATTTCAATTAAAAAGAGAAAGAAAAGACCTGTCAAGTGACCTACTTCTTAACGTATTCAGTAAGATCAAGGTTGGAGCAGCAACATGTTTTAATGAACTCAATTCCTGTTTGCTAAAAGTAAAGTTATTACTGATTTCTTATTGATCTGAAAAAGAAAGGACA
Source organism: Sula dactylatra (assembly GCA_013389905.1). NCBI lineage: Eukaryota > Metazoa > Chordata > Aves > Suliformes > Sulidae > Sula > Sula dactylatra. The sequence continues at coordinate 189,041 of WEKW01027409.1, read as the reverse complement.
AACTAGGTTAGAGAATATTTCATATTTTGTCATTAAAAATCAATGAAACCAAGACTGACCTGCTTTCTCCCTCTTGTGTTTACGCTTGAAACAGATTAGATCATTAGGGGAACAGTAATTGTCTAATTATTTAGACCATTCTTAATTCAAATTGTAGAAGTGGATAAACTCACCCAACTATAAATAATGAAATGCCTTTATCTGCGTAACAGGATCTGGGGAAATAGTGTGCTGGGAGTCAGACTATGGCCACAGAACAGCATTATTAATTCATGTCATCACTTCACAAGCACCATGTAACATCAGGTTGAATGGGAACATCAGAGTTAAGAAGAAAAAAATTTTCAGATCAGGCTTTAGTAATAAGTGAAGTCTCCTCTCTTTGAAGAGGGATAATGTTGTGTGATGTGTGTCACAGCTTGTGAACTGATGGTCTAGAGGCCATCTTCAAGGCCCAGGAAGCAAATAGCACATATTGCTTAGCCAGATATTGCACTATGGAATATTATGATCATGGATATGTCTATACAGTTAAATAAAAGTGGTAGAAGGATTGACCCTGAGCACTGGATCCCTATGTGACTGTTACCTCTCATCCTAGTTCTGCTTTGGACCACTACAGCTGGCTCTTTCTAAGACCAAATTTATGTAGGTGTTGGCAGTGTGGCTGTGAGCTGGCCATTGCCACTTGGTCTTGGTGCCAGGGATTGCTCCTCAAACTTTTTTTATTTGTCAATAGGAACATGGCTAGTGGGACTTACTTGGAGCCCAGTCCTACTAACCCTTTCTCAGACACACCGTGGTCTTGCTGCACTGTCGCAGCAGCGTCAGTAAAGTGCTTTTGTCAGCAATGATGACTTTTGTGGATAAGGAACTTTTGGGCTAGGCTTATAGACTTGTTAAGGAGATCAGCTCAACCACTGATGGGATCTGTCTGACCTTTCTGGCTTCTTTGACCTAGAGGCTGTTTGCCTCAGTGATCTCAGTGCAATACTATAAAATAGAGAAATGCATGTTACTCTGTGTTGGTGATTTTCTAGCCTTTAAACGCATTGTTTTCTATTTTCACCTTCAGCTTTTGTGTAAAAGTCCCCTAGCACAGTACTACCTTTAGCCTTAGCCAGGAGACTTGTCTTGTCCTACATCGAAGGGCTCTGAAGGGCTGAGGAACATGGCCCATTGTATTCCTTTCTGAAGTACAGAAACAGGTTTTGTTTTCTCTAATTCATGCCTGCAACTTAAAACAAACTTAAAACAATAATGACTCAAGCCTTCTTCTTTACGCAGACAATCAATCTGGCTTTGAATGACTGTTGTGCAGGTGAAATCTAATCTATTTTTGCTGATGTATGTTATCATGTTTTCCACCATTTACAGTCACATGTGTAAAGTACCATCTTTTGTTAGGCTATCCCCTTAGGTTTTATATCTCACTATATATGTCCCTGTGGTTTTAGACATTTTGTTAAGTAAGTCTTGTCTATGTCCATTTCAGTTCAGCCGTAAAATCCCCAAGTAATCTTTTAATAAAAAGAATATTTCTTCATATAACTTCTTCAGAAGCCTGTTCAGTCAATAATTTGATTACAAAGCCTTCATGCCCTTTTTGTAACATTGCCACAGCCAAGATTAGACCAACAACTTGGTAATTATAAGGCTGAGGTTTTTGGGTCATATATTATTGGATCAGTTTGATAATTCAGCTTTGCAGAAGCACAACAAAGTGGTCAGTGAAAGAGAACTTCCTTGTTCTATAACTAATTTTTACACCAAAATGCAAGTGACAAACCATAGCCTATTGAAGTCTCCTTATTATTACTATCATTATTATAAGCTCCATGAACTTCCTATGTGCGTGACTGCAATGTCAGATACAAAATGGGCTAGGCAGATGTCCTGCTCTGCATTTTTTAAATGTGAGATGTAGTTAGGTTACTTTCCTAGCAATCTTCTGGGAAATCAGTGCATCTTAAAGCCAGATGGTTAGTATAATTTGCCAGGTATCTTGAGTTTCTGCTTAAATAAATGCAAAAAGCCCCATCACAAAACAAAGCCTAGGATTCAAAACACACAGGCTGTAGTTTCTACGGTAAGACAGATAGTTATATAGCAATGATGCTATGAATATCATGCTGGTGCAACAATACTGCTTAACTCATGATGTATGTCTGGTGCAGGTGATTGGTAACTGAAGGGCTGTTTCCTACATGAAGTACTAGCAATGAAGCTGTCTCACTCCTTGCATGGGAACACTGAAGAACTGGCAAGAAATTTGTAAAAAAAACCAGGAGCAATTATTTGCAAAAGAAAGGAGAAATTGGTTGCAAACAACATGAGAGAGAATGCTAGTAATCTACTTAGTAGTACAATAAAACATATGAATGGTACAATAATTGACACTGGAGAAAAACCTTTTCTGCAACTGCTCTTCCAGACATGTCCTTCTCCATTTCTTGTGAAGTGCAAACGATGCTATGCTTATACTTGGAAAGAAAGACTTTTGGTCTTTTGGAAAGGTATTTTGAATTATTTTACTTGCTGTTCTCCATTGTGCCATTCTCCAGTCCACTGTTTGCCACCAGCCTGACAATGACCTAGTTCAAGACAGCAGCCTTATTCTCAAAGTGTATTTGATTTTACATTTAAAGTTCACATGCTAAGTTCCTTCTGAGACTTCAAGTCTTAAAATTAACTCCTTGTGAAAGTATTTTAAGAATTCTGGGCATATTTTATTAGCACAATAAAATGACCTTATTTCTACTTCAAAAAAGTGTCTCGACGTCACTCTTAGTCATACGGTTTAATTTTAGGAAGTCCTGTGAGGAGCAGGGAGTTGGACTTGATGATCCTTATGGGTCCCTTCCAACTTGAGATATTCTATGATTCTATGAAATGAATATTACCATACAGTTCACTCTGTGACCATACATTGTTATTTTGCTGTGATTTAAATAAATACTCCTCTTGGGACTTCATAGGCGTCTTAAATATGTACACAAATATGCATCATATTGAAGTACAAAGTAGTCATCTCGTTCCCATAGAAGATTGAAAATTCCCTCCTCAACATTTAATACCTATTTGGCGCCCCAAATGTGAAGCTATAGGGTCACATACTGAAATCTAGGGTGAGAAGTTTGGTTATCCTCCTCATATGAGGAGGTAATGTAGGTCAAGTTTAAAGTTAAAAAAAAAAAAGAAAAGAAAAATAGAAAGAGCCTCACCTTTTTTATACTTTTGAGAGAAAAGGCACTAGAATTACTTCACATGTTGGTCCTTGTATGGTGCTCTGTCATCCTGCTACTCTTTATGGTCCTTACTCTAGGAAGCACAGTGTGTGAAGCAGTTCACCATGTTCACTAACATCCGATGGTGTAGCATGTGCCATGAAGATGCTGTTGGGAATACTACCAAAGTAGAAACATCCAATACTTGGGGATGGACCGTAGCAGGGAAGAGATTTCCCTCCCTTCTTCCCCTCAACAATATGGAGGATGTGGAATGTCCCAGGGAATGCTGTGTCTGGTTAACTGTTTTTCAGTTGTATAAACCTATTTTCAGCTATCTAACACTGAACTCTAAAGCAACTTACTCATCCCTTCCTTCAACCCTTTATATGAAAAAAAAGTAAGAAAACCAACTCATAACCTTTTAACCCTAAAAAATATCCTGTCCATAACACTCTGTCCTCCTGCCCTCTCTGTAAAGCAGTGTCATGAGTTTACAAGCTCATACTGCAGCTAGACACTATATCCTATGCACAAGTAGGGAGAGGCAGGTAAGGTGATTTGTCTGGAGGGCAGAGCCAGGAAGGAGTGCCAGTGAAATATCTGGTCGTGGGCAGAGAGGAGAGCAGGGTGGAGGGAGGCTGCATCTGCACAGGAGATTGTCCTGGTTGCCCCGCAGGAGCTGCTGGGGACCCTGGCTGGAGCCAGGTCTTTAGCCTGGGAAAACAGACTAGCCAGGTTTATAGTGCTCTTATGGCAAATGTATTCCTGTATCTTTAGAGCAGTTTGCTCATGATGTCCAAAACAGCTTGGTAAAGATCTCTATTTTCTGTTCTCACCTAGCCCTGATGTCCCTAGCCCTGGAGGACAATTTATCTTTATTCCCTGAATAGTCTTTCCCATCTTGTCCCTTGACATTTAGGTCCAAATGATCGCTGACTGGTGAATCCTGCATGTTGGGCTGGACAGGTGGAATGGTTTGCCTTCTGTGACCATTTCTGAAATGTCACAAATGGTACAATGCCAAAAACCCAATGGTACAATGCCAAAAACCCAACAGGTGACTGTATGAGTGACACTGCCTGTTTGGACAGAGCACTAATGCTGCCATAGAAGAAGTCACCAGAGGGACAAATCAATCTTCATTTGTATTTATTTAGTTTTAAGAAATGTTTGGTGTACAGCACTTAAAACGAACATCGTGGAGGCAGAAGGTGGGAACAAAATAGATGGGCACAGAACAGAATAAAAATAAAGCACAGATCTTGTGTTGAGTTTGGTTCTCACCTACATGACAATGAAAACCACAGCATGCACAGGTGCCAGGTGCTCCAGAACTAGACAATTTATTTCAGACCCGCAGAGGTCCTTTGGCTTACCCTAAAAGGCTGCATCACTCATGCACAGGAAGGGTGGTATCCAATTTCTCTGGTTTTTACGGTCCTTCGGCCTCCCACTTATCTTGCCAGGAAAATAGTGTGGGCTGACTGGAGATGAGGTTTATATAATCCATTTCTAAATAATAAGCTAATTCTCTTTTGTCAAGCAGTCATACCAGCCAACTGCTAAGTTATTAGAAGAATGTTGACAAAAGCATTTGAACAATATTTGATTTTTATATTTACATAGCATAAAACAGGGAATAGCAATTAATAAAATCATAGATAAGTTATTATTTCAGCTTACATCATGATAAAAAAATGTTTATATACTTCTTGTTGATTGTCTTATGGCTGTGTGATCCTTGTGGCTAACCAGTGCCAGTGGCCATTCACTTGTGAAGCCATGCCATCCCACTATCTGGGAGGTTTCCTACGTTTTCACTGCCATTATGGCCCTTTATGAGCTAGATTTCTTCATTATCTGCCACCATTAGCATTCATTATATTAAAACCTCATTTTGCCTTTGCTTGAACAACAGTAGATGTATATATCATTTTTATTACTGATGCTAGCTGAAAATCTGCAAAACCCCTGAAGTCATTTATGTCAGTTTTGGCTTTCACTGTCTCATTGGAGTACTGTGGTAGCCATTTCATTCTCAATCTAGGGAAAAACTACTCCATCAAATGGTGGCTCTCAACAACAAAACCTGTGCAAGAGTTCTACACATTTTAATTTCTATGTTTAAAGTCTGGGGGGGGTTGAAATCGGCTTTTGACATAAATCAGATTCTCATTTAGACAACTATGCTTTGAATCAGTCTTTTTCTGGGGAAAGATTTGTGCTGAAAAATGGGATGCTATTGTTTTGGGTTCCAATGCTGGAATCTCCTTTTTATGGCCATCAAAACTTTTCTTGTGAACTTCTGTGGCTGTTATCCACCGAGAAGTTAGTTGCTCATGACCAGATTGTAAACCAGGATGGTAAGGCACCCAAAAAGCCTACTATAAAACCTAGTTTAGTGACATTTTAGTATTAGTAATCTTTGTGATTATTATAGTACATGATGAATTTCCTGAAAAATGAGGATATGGGACAAGACAGCCTCTCTAGGCAGCATTTAGCAGTTATAGGCTGTGTTTCCTAGTGTACACTCAGAATACATACTTCATAAATTATAATCTCCAACTCTTCATTAACTGCTTAACATTGACCATAATTTTTTATTTGACTTATGAAGATGGAACAGATGTTATCCAGACTTCTCTTAAGTGAATCATCTTCGCCACGACTTCCAGGTGGTTTAATTTTTACCAGATAAACAATATTAGACCATTTTTATGTCTCCTTTGAGGTATGCTGATTTTTTTTCTTAATATGATGCTGACTCCATCAGGACAGAAGTTAATTAAATTTTTGATAAATGATTTCTGTGAAATGCGTGCTGCAAAAAGCATGGGATTAACAGAACATGCAGTTTGCGAAAGGAGATGCAAGCGCCTTCATAGTCAGGAAAATCCTCGCTAGCTCAGTTGCAAATGGGATCTTATACCACAAATAAATGACTAGAGTGATCTTTTCTAGAACTGTTGTTACTTTGACAGTCATTGCACACACCTTGAGTCTCCATTAACTTTGCATGGGAAAATGCGAAGTTTGAAAGGGGATTGTTTAGCAATGCCAGACACTGAAAATCACAAGTGGAGGTAGGCATGTGCTGAAGCCAGTTCCATTAATAATTGCAACTTGAGTGGCGTGTCTGCGTCAGACATAAGCCTCTCTCATGTTCTGAGACTGTACATGACATTGAATAGATGAGTAAAGGAACAATAACTTCAGAGTTCACACCATCAGTTGCACAAGGCAGCACTTCTTTTCTAGACTATTCAAAATCTTGTTTTTTAATGTGTGCTGCCAACAACAAGTGAATATTCTTTCAGTTTTTCTTTCAGCAATTGTCTCTTGTGCCTCTACAGAATTTGTGCACAGAGGAATTCACTTTATAGGTCATGCAGTCAGTAGACAAGGAAGCATGTCCCATCCGTTTTAATTCTCCATGGTCAACCAGAACAGAGCAAGATTTACAAACCAATCTTTTGTGTTTCATTGACAGCCACTGATGCTGTTATTAAAAACACTTGCAGTGGTTTTCAAACCAACAACTGGGAATTTCATGCAGTTTGAGTTGTTGATTATAATGCATGACACCTTTGTTACCTAACCCTTTACTTGGCCAGGTTAGGTTTTGATTTGTACTTTGGTTTCTGCCTCCCTTTATTTTCTTGCATTTATTTAGACAAGATGAAGATCAAGCAATTTAGATCTCAGTGATTAAATTAATACAGGTTTGTTTTTTTTTTTAACAAACTTACACAAGAAACAGCTGCACCCAAGGCTTTTGATAGTCCGAAGGGAGTTCTGTCTATGAACATTTCTATCTATGTTCAGAGGCATAGATTTGGATGAAGGCCTTACAGCACCATGTGCATCAGGGCTTAGATGTGTTTTCCTGTGCCAGTGTTTGGCAGGTACATGAAATAACAGGAAAGATGTAATGTGTAGTCCATGTCTGGGGAATGCATGGCGGTGGATATAGCTGAAAGGCAAGTTTAAAGGTAAGTGCCCTGTTCTGACCACAAAGGTTGGGGCCTAACTTTCTTTTTCTTCAACTTTTTCCCCCCCTTTTTTTTTTTTCCAAATTTGTCCTCCTTTTGGACCTTGTTTGCTCCACCCTTGCACTCCCTTCCCATTAGTCTTTCTTGAGATATCAGAAAGCTTTGATTGCTTACAGAGCACAATGTCAGAGCAAAGGCTCTGACTGCATACCACTGCTTGACTCTAATACTGGAGAGAGGGATTCATTATGCAGATGTGCTCCTCGAACTTGTAGAGCAGAGGTGTCTGATGGTGAGTGGGTGGGAAGAAGACAGTGCAGGCAGAGGGAGAGGGGCATCTCTCTGACAAAGGATGAAACTTGCTGGAGGCAGTTTTAGGAAACAGCTGAAGAATGAGGAGTGTTTCTAATAGTTCTCCAGAAGGAGGTGGGAACCTCCAGCTCAGCTGTGACCATAGCTAAGGAGATTATGGAGGCTACCTGTCTTCTCTTTCCAAGTCAGTCCCTTTGAGTCAGTCCTGAACACTTGGCTGTAGGTTTACCTTGCTGCAGTTTCAAACCTGCTTCTTCACTGGGGAAAGCTTCCATGCCTGCTCTGGGCCCAGCATGTGAAGGGCAGGATGTCTCCAGATGGCAATGGACCCTGGGTGTGAATTGATGATAGCAGGATGAGAGGAAGCTACACTGAATTCTGATCTGACTCACATACTACGCAGCTCGTATAAAGACCTCAAAGTCGAAAGTTTGAATGACCTTTCGTCTTCACAGCATGCTTGCAAAGTGTGATCGTTTCCTTAGTGATCACTGATGAGAACTGTGCTCTTTTCCCTCCAGGTGTGCACCCACTGCAGAGCTGGCATAAAAGCCAGACTGTTAGAATAACTTTAGTGACAATAAGAGCCATGAGTTAATTCCAATGCAGCCAAAACATGACATTATTTAATAAAAGCTTTTTTTATTTTCCTTCACTTTTTGTTATATACATATTTCTCCCGAATGTTGTTTGTCAGGTTTGCCTTGTTCAAATACTCCTGAATCTGGAACACTGATGCCAACCACACATCCATATAAATTTTAAAGCACTTAGATGAGTGGATGAGGAAGAGTGAGTGCGCTTTTAATTCCAGTACACGTGGCACTCAGCTTAATATTAAGTAGGGAAGAGAATTATTGGAAGTATACCTTTCTTTTAGTACAAGTATTCTAATCGCTTCTCAGTCTGGGGCAACTCTAAGCACTATTTTAGCAGCCTTTCTTATCAACATTGCTTCAACATTTTAATTAAACAGCATTTGTTTAATCTCCAGGTCTTTTAAATTGGTGAAACACTCCTTAAGGAGTGTTTTTCTGGCTCAGAAGGTCCCTGTTGGAATTGTTTCAAGGATGCAGACCTGGCAAGCAGGAAGGCAGGAGGCTGGATCTCCCCCCCAGGAGCTGCAGTGTCTTGCGGCAGGGGCAGGTTCTGAACCTGCCAGGGGGAACCGCTCTTCACAGCCGTGCCCGCTGCTTATTTCTCTTTCCCTCTTTCTGCTAAAGTAAATTATCTCCATATATTTTTGTGTCCAACACTCCCTTTCCCTGAATTACTTGCTGTTGTAAACAAAGTCCAAGGAAGCTGCTAACGCTTGTGGCAGCATTAACACTTAGACTCTTGACATTGTGGCAAAGCACCTAGTTTTACACTGTTCAGAGATATACCTGGCCACTCTAAGAACTACTATTCAAACAAAAGAAATACAGCATTGCTTTTCCTCTGATGTACAGCCACAAATAAAGGAAGTGATCCAGTTCATAACCTGCTAAGCACAGGTACTTTTTCAGTAACGTAAAATAATGGTGGTGTTAGAATATGGATATATTCACATTAAACACGTGGTTGTATTCTGTTTTCTTTAGTTCTCTCACAGTGAGAACTGCTGTTTCATTGTACCATGTTGATACACGTTGCCTGAAATACCTTGGTTAGTGATCAGTCATCCCACTGAAAAAGGGCTGCATGCGTTATATTCATCTAGGAACCTTCCTACCCTATACCTATGATTAAGGGTTGTGGTGCCAGGCCTTTGGGAGGAAAGTCTGGAGACAAGGCGTGAATGCATTTAATAAAGAAGACAAGCTACCAGAAATAGGTTTTTCATCCTGCATAGTACATGAGATTTGTTCTAGAGTGTGTAGTGAAAGACACCATCTCCCAGCTTCTTTAGTATTTTCCCTGTGTATTGCTTTATATTACATTGCAATAGATTGCATTATTTCTCATTCCTTTAGGAAATGACATGTTAGATGTCATTTGGCATGGTCTGCTGAAAGCTGTATCTGATGGGCAACAGATCTCACATTCACAAAAGGCCTCTAGGTTTTAAAAGTTGACTATTGTATTCAGGTTCAGAAGACAGATTACTCTTAGTATAATTCCAAAGGCGTCAAGATGAGTCACCTCTTTCTTTTAAATTCCTTGTTTATGTACTATATCTTCCTGCTGTCACATCGATGTTTATATTCCTGCCACGTCTTGAAAGGGCTTTAAGGAGATACCTTACCATAGGCAGTCCAAGCTCTCTGCTACCCGGTGCCCTGCTTCCAAAGGCAGTCTCTGGGCATTGCATAAGAGGCTTATTGAAACACATTCTCTGCAGCCGCTTCTGTATTCCTTTACCAATAACTCCATGTTGTTGCATAAACCCACGATTTTTTAATCATTCTTTCTGTTTTCCCATAAAACTTTAGACAGAATCAGATGTAGATATTATAAAGAAAGAAGTGAAACACCACAGAACTAATTAACATTCAAACATTTATGGCTAGTGTAATGAATGACATTATAGAGAGCACAGGAATGCTTGCTAAATTACTTTATATACAAAGAAACAAAATAGAGGCATTATCTTGAGAATCCTTACCATAAAGATATATTGTTTGGATGAATCGTGTGGAACAAACATAACCTCTGACATTTGCATTGCTAGTGTGATTTTCAGAGGGATATTGCAGTTCTTTTGTTTTCCTTCTGGTTTCTCTAGCAGCCATTCCTTAGGCTGTGTCTTGATCTAATGGACAATATAAATCCCATGATTCTTCAAAAGAAGGAAGTGATGCCTTGCAGCCTGTTACCATTTTTGCCATATCAGTATTCAAAAGACCACATTCGTCTGTGCACAGTAGAACAACTCCTGCTAACCAGATGGTCTGAATCCACCTGCTATTCAGGGCTCACTCTCTTGCTTTTAACTTCTCTTGGCCTCCTGTTTTCTCTCACAGAGCAAAATCTAATCAGAACTTCCATCTTGACTCCAGGCAGATCACAAAGCAGCAGTTTATAGGACAAAAAAATTACAGCTTGATTTGATTATCCATCTATTTTCAGGTTAGCTTAAACTAATTTTAAAAGACAACAGATTTTTAGCTTTGACTTCCTATGGAAGTAAAGCCTATAAGGTTACATGCCATACCCACACATATGCACGTGCTTGTGTGCCTACCAGTGCCCCAGTAACTCTTGAACATTTTTTGTCAATTTCAACCAGGTTGACAAAAATTGGAAATTGCAAATATACTACATTCCTGCAAATTTCATGTAATTCTGTAGTCTGTAGAAGGGGGGAACAGACCCTATCAGTGCTATTATAGGGAGAAAGATTTCTTAGCTTTTGTGAGAAAGTAGAGAATCACATAGTGCCTCCCTTGTAAGGTACAAATTTTAAGAAACCAGGCAACTGGTCCAAACTCTACTGTTTCTGCTGCTTACAAATGTATTTTTTCTCAACTTTTTTCCCCCTAATAATGTAAATGGGTGGCTAAGTGGAAATTATTTATGTATCTTAATATGCAGTCTTTTTTTTTATTGAACATTTAGGCTAGATTCAACAGACTCCAAGATGCATTTCTACAGTTCATCCCAGAGCAAATCATTTGGGGATAGTGAGCATTTTGCTGCAGCTCCTGGTTTCCACATGAATGGCATAAATATGGTCTCCTCCAGCGATTCCCTCTTGCTCTTTTTGTTGCATGTATAAGACAAATTTTCATGTTTCTTGACAGGTGCTTGTTATTGACTCTCATTTTTTACTGATCTTCACAATATTTTCTTTGTCCAGGCTAGGCAGAAGGCAAATTCATTGATATCTTCTGAGAACTGCCTTCTTCTAAGATGTCTGCCACCTCTTCTTATGCTTGGAGACTTTGTATCTCCCTTCACTTAACATACAAGGAGGAAGGTGGCATTTTTGAAAAGAGTAGGTATCCATGCAGATCTGGAAGTGGCTGTTATTTATCAATCTCCATTGAAAAAGGTACCTCACATCATCATAATGGCCAAAAATGCATTTGAACATACATCCTGGCGACCTCAGAAAGCTCTGTACTCAGGGAAAGGGCAGGTAACCACGGTGGTAAAAGTCTGCCTTATGTTTGGGAGTGGCAAAACCTGTGGCAAGTAAGAGAGAAATACTTGGGAAATAATCCCTCTGTGAAAGGCAAATGAATTAGTGGATTTGTATGATTAAATCCTACCTCTGCTGCATAAAAAAGAAGGAAGTCTTGAGAGATTGCAGAAAGTGTTAAAATAAGAGTGAGAAAACTTCACTGCTTGAGAACAGACTGAGCTGCCACTACTGTAATGCTCAGGGACCCAGTCCTGCCCAACAGTAACCCCTCCCAAATGCCCCCTTTCTTGTCTTNCTTAGCTGGAAAGAAGTAGGAATACAGTTGGAAAGTAGCAACATCCCCTGCTCTGCACCCAAAAAGAAGGGATGTAACTTTTCTCCTGTTATTTTTTGTTCCTCTCTCTCTTTTTGGGATTAGTGATGTTTTTGCTTTGATTAAATAGTGATGAAAGCAGCCAACACTTCTGGGGACAAGTACACAAGTAGCATGTGTATCTTTTTGAGACATTCCCAAAATTCAGGCAAATCCAGAACAAATTAGACAACTCTGTCTAATTCTGTGCCTTTGAATCAATGTAGCGTGGACTAGGAGTCTTCCCACACAAGGCTTGGCATGCTCAGATACGGCTCCCTCCCCCTCAGTCTACCATTTCTAAAATGGAAGAACATCTACCCCTGGGCACAGGCAGCCTCTCATTGGTTTCAGTAAGAACTGCCTGGGTGCATCTCTGGGAAACATCTAGCCACTAATGAGAATGCAGGGACATCATAGTAAACCAGAATTGTTCCTGTTCTCCTAACTAACAGACTCAGTAGCCAAAATGTACAAAGTGCTCCAATTTGTTAAACATCTCACCAAGCCATTTTCTCAGAATATGAACTAACATCTCTCAAAAATAATCTTGTCTGTTTCTGTGAGCTGTCGCAAAGAGTGAATGAAGGTAGTTCAGTTATCTTGAGTGGAAAAGCACTTGCCATTATAGCCAAATTTGATTAGATGGAAAATCCAGACAGCAAATTGACATACATTTTATTTTAGCATGAGTTTATCAAAGAAGAAACAGTCTGTGTGTGTTGGAAGAATGCAAAAGACCATTTGCCATGTCTGACTATCCGTATAAGCACAGCCAGTTTAACTGCTATGCTCGAGCAGTACCATATGGCAGATCAGCTATGAGGCATGTGTTTATGTCACAATAAAGATCTGATGATAGCTTCTGCTTAATCTTAAACAAAATGGCGAGATAAAATGGTGATTTGACCTCTCATTTGCATCTAGCTGCTGCCAGACCTTGATTTGGGGACCCTGTTCTGGGACACCCCAATTTCCATCTATTTCCCAAACAAAAAAAAAAAAAAAGGAGAGACAACCCATCACAACCCTTTCCACCTTCCTCATCATCCCCCAGAACAAGTAGGTGTCTTGGACATTCTCCATTTTGAGTAGCAGCTTATGAACTCACCTTTCCTTTATGTGGTGAGAGCTAGGAGCTGATGGGAGCAGTGGGACCAGCCTTCCCTGTGGTTTCTGGCACTGCTTGGGATGTGGTGGGTGCTCAACTTCAGACATATAACACCAAGGTTTCAAAGGCATCCTTTGATTTTCAGACCTAAGATTATTTGCCCACAAGTTGCATATTCTGAGTTTAATTTAATTTGTTAATGAATATGTATTTATAAAAATGTCAAGATATTTTCCTTTTCTTCTCCTTTTACCTCCAGGAGAAAGCTCATTTATATCATAAGAAGCTGAAAAATTTTCTTCCTGAAGTTTTTCCCTAGCAGAGGAGGAGTCCTAAATGAGAGCTGGACTAGTAAAATGTGCTAAAATCATCACTAGGTTCATAAGCTGTAAAAAAAGACTAAGCTTGCATGCTGCAATAACTTATGCCTGGTGAAACATCTTGTTAGGGCCATAAACTGAGACAAATGAATTATCCCCTAAGCTTCTAGGCTGCTTCTGCAGCTGGCTCTAGAATTAGGTTGCTGCAAAGGGCAGAGGCAAAGCTTCATCTGCTCGTATACAGAGAAATGGCTCCAGGGTGGTTGGAAGGATGGGGCATGCATTTGGGCACTGGCACATGAAATAGGTAAGATCCTAAACAGATTCTTGTGTTTAGGATCATTAGGTCTTTCTGTGCCTCAGTTTGATGCCTATGTAACTGAGGTAAGAGAGCTTCCATGACTTATTATTCAGTAAAGTACTATGAAGTATCTTGAAGAAGGATGAAAAGCAAATGTTTTCTGTGAGGGTTTGATCTTAAATAAACCATCAAGTCTTTTAGTAAATCATTTTGGCTACACTGACACCGTTCAGTGACAATGTCTTCAAGGTGACAATGCATGACATGAAAAGACAGTTTGGGGTATGCGAGGACGCCACCCATTACGTGGTGTGTCAGAGAGAGCAGCCTTTTTACCCTGTCCCTTTGCTCCCCTCTGGTCTTTGCGCTGGGGCAGTCCATCTGGCTGGCATAGATGCAGATGGTATGACCCTTCCCCTTGAAAGCTGTGGGCTGTGCCCAAGGTCACTGTGGGCAGGCCTCCAGTGCTCTCAGAAGAATCATCAGTAGCTACCATGCTGGTGATCACTCTCATGGGACTGTCAAATAGCACCAGTTGGCATCCTTTTCCATGATAATGCTGAGCACACAGGCTAATCACCTCCCTGTTTCTACAGCTGCATCTGTTTCCCTGTAAGTAGCATGGCTCCTGCTCACTCTAGCAGGCAACTTCCTTCTCAAGCCTTTTGAAGAGGTTGTGTGTTTCAGTCGCAATTCTTTTTACAAAGCATATTGGAACAAGCTAACCTTTAAGAGAATTTTATTGACCTGCATTAAGTTCTTTTATAACTAAATCTGGCACACTCCAGCTACAGGTTCTGAGTCACCTCTTAACATCATAGCAAGGAGCTACTGAGACCTCTAGCCCTTTAGAATTGCAAAAACATTTTGCAAGACTATTTTCTGTGTTGATTGAGTTGTAGCTACCTTGGGAAAAGTCTCTGGAACCTTGAAAAGAAACAATTTCTTGTCAGCTCAATGTGACACTATAAAAGGACTATTAGGAAATAATTTCATTAAAATGGAGAAGAAGTCTTACTGAAACTTTAAGACGTGCCAAATCCCTATTGACAAGACCTTTCACTTACCACAAATGAGATAAATGAAAACATCAATGTCCTATTAAGTAAGCAACTAAACTGAAAGAGTGAGTTTGAAGAGTCAAAGGACCCATTGGGAAAAGCAGAGCATCTCTTCAATGGGCTGAAGAAATGAAGAACATTCTTCAAATGGCTGCTTTATCAGGATGTGAAAAGGCCAAGCCTTTTTGCTGCTATAATTTATGGATATCTCCTGTTTGTAGGACAAAGTGAAATAGGAAAACTTAATCATATTTCTGCTGGAGGAAGAAAAGACTCAGCCTCTCTTATGTGTAAAAACTCAAATTAATTTTAACTTGATTGCCTTCTGTATCACTACCAAGTATGAATAAGTAGGCAGAGGTGCACAGTGTAGCTTTGGAAGCATGCTTGCCGAAGACAATAGCAGCAGGAGCTCAAAAAGCACATCTAAAATTAGAACATGGCCCTGTATTTCTTAGCATCCTGCAAACTGGAAAGTATAAAGCCCGAATTCTCAAGCTCTTCCCTTGGGGGGGAGTGGTGGTTTGAAGTAATTGCAGTCTGGTGTCTTCAGCTTTTCTTTCCATTTTGGCTATCATACACATAGTATCATCGAGATTAATGAAGACATCATCATGCACTAAATTGTTACATTTGACAAGTGCTCCAATTAATGCGTCACATGTTAGGTTCAGTTCAAATTCCCTGAACCTATGAAGTTCACTTGAAAGCAAAGTCCTTCTTCTGGGCAATGCTCCCAGCTTTCATAGCACTCTCATGATTACTTTAATGGAGAGTGGAAATAATGATGACCCCTGCCCCCAGCTGCAATTTCTGAGGCTTTATCATTAAGCCACTTTTGGAATCAAGAAAATATATTTCTAGGTTTATTTTTGTGCAACTGTGGTGACTTCTGGTGGGTGCTTAATCTAACCCTAAACTCATTTCCCTGTCTGATATCCCAAAGAATGAATGACTCTGCTGGACTGTCTAAAAAGCATAGTCAGAATTAACTTGGAGAAACAAGTGACTGTTTTGCTGCAGCACAAGTTTACACATTTTCCCTGTTGGCACCAAGTTTTAAATTATAACTTAGCCAATATTTTTGCAATATTTTTTCTTTTTTTTTTTTTCTTTTGTATTCTTATATTAGAAATATGTGGTAGATTTGGCCTTGGCTTGCTGTCAGATGCCCATCCAGCTGCTCTCCCACTCCCCCCCTCAACAGGACAGAGGAAGAAAATAAGATTAAAAATTCACGTGGGGCAAGATAAGGATAGGGAGATCACTTACCAATTCCTGTCACAGGCAAAACAGACTCAACTTGAGGAAGATTAATTTAATTTATTGCCAGCTAAAAATGGATAGTGAGTAGGATAATAAGAAACAAAAACAAAACTAAAAACCCATCCTGCCACTTCTTCCTGGGCTCAACTTCCCTCCTTCATTTCCAACTTTTCTACCTCCTTCTCCCTGAGTGGCACAATGGAAAGGGGGTTGTGGTCAGTTCATAGCACTTTGTTTCTGCCGCTTCTTCCTCTTCATGCTGTTCCCCTGCTCCAGCTTGGGATCCTTCCCACGTGGTACAGTCCTTCAGGAACTGCTCCAGCGTGGGTTCTTTCCACACGATGCAATCCTTCAGGAACAGACTGCTCCAGTGTGGGTCCCCCATGGGTTGCAGGTCTTGCCAGAAAACCTGCTCCAGCATGGGCTCTGCACAGGCTGTAGCTTCCTTCAGGGCAGGTCCACCTGTGCTGGGGTGGGATCCTTCATGGGCTGCAGGTGGATATCTGCTTCACTGTGGTCCTCCATGGGCTGCAGGGGGACAGCCTGCCTCACTGTGGTCATCTCTGTGGACTTCAGGGGACTCTCTGCTATGGTGCCTGGAGCATTCCCCTCCTTCTTCACTGACCTTGGCATCTGCAAGGCTGTTTCTCCCCCATTTTTTCTCACTCCTCATTGTTCCAGCTGCTGTGCAGTATTTTTTTACCCTTTCCTAAACATGTTACCACAGAGGCACCACCAGCATTGCTAATTGTCTCAGCTGTATCCTGTGGTGGATCCATCTCGCAGCCGGCTGGAACTAGCTGTGTCCAACATGGGTGCAGCTCCTGGTCTTTTCTCACAGAGGCCATCCCTGCACCTGCCTTGCTACCAACACCTTGCCATGTAAACTCAATACAATATGTTAAGTTCATCCGAGAATCTTACTGGATACTTAAGATATGCTGTACTGAAAAGGTGATGCTGCCCATACAAGCTTCTCCTCCTGACATTAAGTCAGTAGAACATATCACTAATTTTCCCTTCACTTACTTCTTATTTATTTATTTATTTATTAATATAGATATATAATATTTATATAATTATATACACTTATTTACATATTTTATAACATTTTGTTATTAAGAACCGTATTATTTTCTCTGTACTCTTAGCAGGCAGTCGCTTGTGGTTTGGAAGGGAACTGAACCCATGCTGAATTATGTTCACAGATACCTACAGATGATACTGGTGATAGATGTAAGCAGACTAGATGGGTGAGTTGTGGCCTTTTTTCCTGCAGGTGCTTGCAAATAGCTGGGCTTTGCTCAGTTGTATCTGGCCGTAGCTCAGAAAAATGTATTCAGTTTCTGATGGGTTTTGAGAATGTTTAATTCTGGGGTTCACAGATGTTATGTGGCTCTTCAGGGCTGTATTGGTTAACAGCTGCCAAAAGGGATTTATTTTGACAGTATGAGTGTTCCCAGACCCAAATAGGCCTTTGTAGAGGAGTGTGAAATTTGTGCCCAAATTTTCTAGGCTTTCCCAATGCTTGCTGAATGAAAGACCTTCTGTGAGTTTGCCTATTCCCTCTGCTCAACTCATGCTCAGAAGAATGGGGGATGTTTTTGCTTGTCATCTCATTCAGAGTTGGCTTTTTTATTAGATAAGACTTAGGGATAAAAGGAATCCGTTTGCTTTATTCTGTCAAAGTGAAGGTGAGAAGGGTTTGCAATTTTGAAAACAAAACACAGGGCAATGAAATGAATTATTAACAGTGCCCTTGTATTTTGACTCACAGTCTTTCCACTCCTCTCACGTTTCCCTTCTGAGATATCATTTATCAGCTGGACTGAGGGTAAACCTTCCTTGCATCCTCTCCTTCTGTGTGAGCCTCTGAAAACCTTTTGCTTTAGTCTTTGACCTTTATTTGTTTCCCTTATTCCCTTCTTCTGCTCTCTCTTCTGTCCCTACTCCCCCACCTCCTTTTCAATCAATAGGAATACAGGTGTAGTTTTGGTTTAATAAAAACTGGGAACTGGGGAATACATGTCTTGCTGCCTAAACTCAGCTGACCTGCCTGGCTCATTGTGAACATACATGCTAAACCAGGTGAATTTCACTGATCTAGTTTTCCCGGTGTTATGTCAAACTAATGTAACGTGGGGTTTGCCCATTCCTCCATACCAGACTCACTGTAAGCTAGTGCAATGGGTTTTCACTCACCCATTTCATCAGACTCACTCCTGTTCAGCCCAGATACCATGCTAAGTCATGTCCTAATGCAGCAAGGCTTTGCTTTGTCTAACTGCACTAATCTTAAGTACTACAAACCTTTGTGAATAATATAAATGCGAAACCAAATATCTATACAAAGAAATCTGTGCATAGAACCTGAGAGCTCTATCTCCTCCCATATTTTCATTTAGCATATGCAACAACACAGAATAATTTGTCAAGAGTTTGATTTCAAACCCTTCTTTTACTGTTCTAGAAGTACTAGGCAAGCATTTGTTCCTCACACATTCAAAGCCTACTATTTTTCTGATCTTAATTTATGTCCACTGTGAAGAATATATCTGACTAGAGCACAGTTATTTATATTCCAATTATGATCAAAGAGGCACAGCAGAGTCTCTTCTATCTACTATCTCTAACATAGCTGTATAGTTTGTCACTAAAACCAGCATTTCAGCAGCTATCAGACAAACTACATTGTATTTTTATGAGTTTTCTGCTACAAGTAAAAAACCTGTGGCAAAAGGTTTATGCAGAGGACAGCACTGGAAGTGACGATTTTATTTTTTATTGCTCTGCTTGAACTGAAATTGGATTCATGTCTACTCTTTGGGTGGGTGTTTCCAGCAGCTCTAAAGTAATGAGCAGGGGTGGAGGTCAAGATATTGCTATTGCTCCTTTTGCTGATGTGGAGCTCAAATTCACCCTACTGATGTCTCTGTGTCTGTGGTAGCAAACATCATGAGGCTGAGCCTTTCTCTGCCTCTGGGACCAATGGCGGGGCACAGCTTGTGCTTGTGTGCTAAACTCTCCTCCCCTCCAATACACAGTGGCCTCATCCATATGGTTTGCTGGGTACAATGTGGATATGAGCTCTGCGGGGTCCTTGCTCTCCCGTGAAGGGTGCTTGGGTGCCTGGTATGGGTGGAAGCTAGCTGGCACAGATTAAAACTTTGTCAGCCCATAAGCATGCTAACAATTAAGTGGGATGAGTGCTTGAGGCCATCCTATGGACATAGCCCTCGGGGCTCGGAATGGCCTCAAAATTTTTCATAGATATTGGCAGGGGAGTGCAAACTGCCCAGAAGGAGTAGTCTGGATAACCTGGAGACAACAGCACACGCTGTGTAAGCGGTGCTGAATGAGTTACCTACCCCCCCGTGACCACAGATTAAAGCTTATTGAAAAGCTTTCCTTGCCCACCCCAGTTCACTTTGACCATTCTCTTACTGGAGAGGACAATAAGAGGTACAAGGGCTGCAGGAAACCTCACCACTTCATGAGTCTGCTGGTGGAGCTGGGATGTGGCAGTGTGGTCCCACTGTGGTGGTGGAACAGATAGTGAAGAGGCTGGCCATGAGAAGGCAAGGTTACACTTTGCTGCTCAATCAGCCTTTCTCATTCCTGCGTCTCTGAGTGGTGCTGGGCTGCCAGCCGGGTTCGTTTGCTCTGGAGAAGTAGCTCATTTATGCAAAGAGATCTGCACAGCCCTTTCTCTAGCAGGGCTGTGTAAATGAATGTTTAGTTTTCTTTGTTTGGAAATATGAATTTGTGTCCCCAGCTACCTTGGTGGTTAGCTGCTTCTATAATTAACAAGTGTTTATGCTTTCCCCATGGGGTACAAGTACAAGTCAATCTCGACTTCATTTCCAGTATATGCAGTATATTTTTGCCAAGGCTCAAACGCTTTCTAATGTAGTACACTCCATCTCTTTCCTAAAATCAATGTTTCAAAACACAATTAACAGTGCTGTAGTAGATCTCAAAATATCACAAAAGGACTGTGAGCTAGAGGGCTCCAAGATACCACTAACAGTCTAGACGAGAGAATGTTAGCTCTACTGTCGGAGAAAGAAGTTGAATTTTCCATCTTTCACTCAGATAGCAAGTTCCAAATATTAAATGCTAGAGAAATAATTTACATAATTACAGCTGTCATTAATGTATGCTGCTTTTCCACATTGTTGAAAGAAAATATATTTACTGTTAAGACATAAAATAGCTTTTCTTTCCCTTCTAAGAGGACTATTTTTCCGTTTTACTTGAATGCAACTAACTTCAAATGTTTCAGAACTTTTAACTTTATTTTCTCAAACTTTTATGACCTTTAGTAAGGAAAAATCCATGCAAAAATAGATGTTACTGATTGCAGAGTGTCTGTCATATATCTAAAAGACGTGGTAGTACATTTAATCTGATGACATTACAGGCTATTTACTTTCCAATCTCTTCCACCAGCCTGACATCACAGGTCTGGCAGTAAGGCTAATCAAAAATTCTAGTCTGATGGAGATGGCAAAGTCACTGGAAAGCTCCTTCTAGGCCATGGGGAAATGCCTGTCATGTGCCACTTATTTCTTTTAGAAAGGGGCATAGGGCACCTCAGGATCCACATAGTGAAATACCTGTCTGGGCTCACTCGCTGCATACTAAAAGGGGAACTGGAGTCCTACAGCTCTGAATAGCAGAAATACGTATACTTTGTTGATGAAACCAGTCCGTCTTTGATGATGATGATCTTTTCAACTCCTAAATCCGTATTTAGGCATTGCTGGTAGCAGGCTGCCTTGACTTTAAAAAAAAGAATAAAAGAGGCACTTCTTACCTCCCTTTTCCTTCTGGAGAAGCTGCAGGGTATGCAGAGCTTCTGTTTCTAAATTTAGGCATCTGGATATGGCTATAAAAGCGCAAATCTGGCATCTGTTTAAAAAATAAATTATGGTGAGAAAGCTTCGTGCATGTTTTTGATAGATTTGCTAAGCATTCCTGCCAATGTAAGAATCTTCCAAAACAATCTTGGCAATTCACTGAAGAAGCCAAGAGTCTGAATCATTATTGATTTTCTCCTTTAAATAACATTTGTAAAAATATTTTTAATTTGCTGTGAGCAATGAAATGGAATCACCTCGTTGTAAAGGCAGAAACATCTCACTTCTACAGCTGGGGTTTTGCTAAAGGCAAAAGAACTGCAACAATCCCTGGTTTCAGTGAGCTGTTAGAAAAACTCGCGATCATTGTAGTCAGGTACATTAATGCCAGGCGGTTCATAAATTTTCTCACCTTCACTGCATCAATATTTCAAACACAAGCTTCTAGCCAAGCTCTGAAGAAACATGAAGTTGACTAATTCAGGAAGTTATGCATGTGCATGCAAATATTTGCAAATGCAATTTAGGAACACTACATTGAATTTGTTCTCATCAGAAGGAAAGACCACATATATTAACAACTTACAGTTCTAAAGCTGATTTTTTAATAACTTAGCTATGGAACTAAATGTATGTCATTGTGCCTATGTTAGAGAAGTTTCTATCTTATAGTCTTGTTCGATTCATACTAATAAGGGGTTCTGATCCTGCTAAGAAGCCCCTGTGTGCCACTGCAATCCAAAAGAATCACTGTAACTTGGTACAGGTCTTGCTTGCATCAGTGCTGCCTGTAAACTTTTGCTAGGGAATTTCAGTCTGCCATAGGAAAAGCTGGTAAGGAATTGACAAGTCAGGTACCAGTCACATCAAGTAGTGATGCAAATAAATAAAGCATACTCACTGCCAACAGAAGTGCCACTGTCAGGTCCCCTTCTGAGCATTAGGCCTTTTTTTTCGCTGAATGTTTTAAACTGTTTTGCAGTTCCTCAAGTGCCTGAACTTTTGCGATGCCCAGGGGCTTCCCTTTGCAACTCTGCAGCCCTTACCCTGTAATACTGCTGGCTGGCTGCCTTTCACTTGCAGCTGTGCGAGCTGTCACCTGGGCATGCCGAAACTGCTTCGGCAGCGCTTTTCTGCTTTTGTACTGATGTTCTTGTCGTCTTGCACTTGCGCATCCTGAAGTGTTGTCATGTCTCTTTTGTCAACTTTCTTATGGAAAGTGATTGGCACCAGGATAAGCATCTTTTTCTCCTTTTGTTTTTTGTTTTTCCCTGAAAGTAACTTCAATCACTGGAGTCTATTGCACGCCATCAGCTACTGACCCTGCAACGAAATCCTTATGCATTTAAGCCTGTCTCAACATTTTTTATGATACACAAATTGAATCAATTTTGTTTCACAGTCCCTAATTAACTGGTGGAGTCCTTGGACAAAGTATTGTTTAGATCAAGGTTTGAAAGTAAATATGGAAGACAGATAAAAAGTAATGCTCTCCATGAGGCACTCAGTTTGAGAACAAGATTTTTAAAAGAGAGAAGCAGCTCATGAACATGAAGCAACAATTGTCAGTGTAGGCTTAGGCAGGGGTTTCCTTTGTGACTTTTTTCAATTACTGTTCATGATGAAGTTTCTCTGAAGACTTTGCACCTGGCTAGTACAAGAGACAAAACATCAAACTAGGACATTCATTTCATAGGGAACATGGCTACTTATGTGGACATAGGGACTTCACTCATTGCATTTACTGTAATCGCAGGGGTGAATGTTCTAATAAGCAGATGAAGTTGCCCTTGTCTCTTAGGTCCAAAGAATATTGAAGAATTTTTACAGAGAGGGTTAAATTTGCCTGATCTCAAGAGAAATCTCATTCACATGAGGAATTAAAAGCAGCCATTAAGAAACCCTTGTAAGAAATGGTCTTAAAATCTCTTTTCTAAAATACAGAAGGACTTTTTTCCTGGGCCTCACACTGCAAGTAAAAGTGTTGATAATATGAGGAGAATTATAAAGGTAGAACAAGATATTAAAGCAGTGGGGAAGGAGGGATACAGCCCTTTCTTCTCACCCTTTTTGTCCATATTGGGTCCTACAATGCTGAAACTTCTTACAGATTCCCTCTGCATTAAATGAAAGCTGGGTGGCAAGCAGCTCAGCTTATTTATGGCATGGGTGCCTACCTCCTCCTTCAAGTGATTAAGTCCTCCCTGTGAACAAGGTCCTGAAGGCCCCCTGTGAAGTGTGGAGTGCTTTCAATTACCTATGACTTCAGCAGGGCTTGACGATACCGAACATCTCACAGGAGCAATTTCTGTTGCTGCACCAGTTCTCAAAATTACAGAGCACAGAAAGTGCTGACAGATAGCCGTGAGGTTCTGACAGCTGGGTCAATTACGTACCAACATTTGAGCATGCAATAGCTTAGGCCCACTTGTTTTTACTAAATAACATGACAGAAATGGATAAAAAGCACTGCCTCTACAAAGTGGCCCATTTATGTTACAAGGGAGAGTTGCCTAGCTTTGGGGTAATATATATTTATGTGGAACTTTGCATATCAACAAAAGTAAAGTAGTTGTAAGAGTGATATTCTGTAATGCTGATGGGAATCCAGAATAGGAGGTATAAAGAAACAAAAATCTGTTTCTGGTTGAAATATGGAGACCAGATGAGCAAAATGCGAACTGAGATTGAATCTTTTTGAAAAGACAAGTTAGAATTCTGCAAATTACTAGAGTGAAAATAGCACAGCCAGTTATTTCTAAGGAAGCTAGATCTTTAGTGGTTATAATAGTTAATAAAAGGTAAATTGGCACCATCACATTATGAAGCTTTAGCAGTAATATGGGCTTTCCAGTAATAAAGCACAGCCGATAATAAGCATTGGTGTTACAGCTGCTGTCTTCCATTTCTATCCAATTCATCTGTCTCAGTGCCTGAAGCTGTTCGCAAGACCAAGGGAAACAACATTAGCCTCTTTATTATTTATAACTCATTTTTTTCCTGATAACACTGCAATACCATAAACACTGTTTCCATGGAAACTCAAACAAGACAAAATTACCATGAGTATTGTGTTTATACCTCTAGGAATATAGGTATCTAAAGCTTCAACCTGTCCCTGCATGACAAAGGAATGCAGAAGTGATTGATATTTTTAATTACTGGGTAATACTGGCTGAGTTGGGGAATTTCTTGAATTGCAGTGTGGTGTACTGCAATCATATTATCCAATTACATCTCATGCTTCTCACCGACTTTATTTCCTTTGAAAGCTGTTCTTTTAAAATGCAATTAGAAGGAGTTCCTTCTTTCTGTAGACTTGGTGATGCTAAATGGTGCATTACATTTATGTGATGTGCAGTAATAGCATTTAAGGACTGGGAAACCAAAAATGTCTTTGTGGGTTTTGTAATGCAGATGGATAAACCTGAGGTTTTATGAGAAATACAAAAAAATTAAGTGATCTGAACTGTAAAGGTCATCCACAGGTTACCTAAGGCATAACTGTAAAGGAAAATATTTCCTTTGATTTAACAGCTAGCTGGAGGAGTGAAGACCCTCATAAAAAAATCAAAGGCCCTTTGCCCCCTGTTGAATTACTTAACCAAACCATGGGCTCAATAATCCTATAGTAGAACACAAAAATATAAAAATGGGCCAAAAGAACAGCTTTAGCAATACTGTAATATAGTAGGTAAGGAGGAGTTCTCTCATTTCATGCAGAATGTTACACAACTCCAAGACTGCCTTTATGCAGTTATGTGAGAACAAAATTTCTGCAGAACTGAGTGATCCACTCAAATTACTCATATGAAAGAAAGGTGTGGTTTTCTCTCATTTCTCCTGAAAAGGGACTCAGTGCCCTTTAGTAGGTAAAACTTTTTGGTTCAAAAAGCAGAGCATGAAGAAGGATGTCTCTCTTACTTGGTGGATTAGGCACTCACCTGGAAGGCGTTAACTGCTGCTGCACTGGACCTTTCATTATTTATGTAACGTGGAAGATTATTAAAAAGGGAAGCTCAGAGCAAGTCCTCTTCCCTATCAATAACAAGCCTGGAGTTCTGGGCACTGCTCTTTGAAACAAAGCCAAACCCACTGCTGCAGAGATGAATTAAAGGAAAGTTCCCTGGTGAAGGGGTGAATTAGAGCTGAGGCATTTTGAAGGAAGACTGGGACAGAGCTAAGGAAGTAAGGCAGCAGCAGCTTTGTGAATCTAATCCATCCTTTCCTTCATTTTCTTAACAAGTGCTTAAAACCAAAACATTTGCTTTTGGGATTTAATGGAACATGTCATCAGATTTGAATAGAATTTTTAACACTGCCTGTTTTTGCAAGAATCTGATTTTTTTTGTTTTCATCTGAGCCAAATCTATTTTGCAATTGTTTGCTTTGCCCTGCAGATCAGTTATTGACAAATCTTATCTGCAGAATAATGCCATGAATATTTCTGCTTCTCAGCCAGAATGGCTGCTGCTTCCTGCTCAAGGAAACTGGAATAGCTCTTCCCTCCTTGGGGCAGAAAGCTGTCTTTTCTTGCATGTCAGGAAAGGTACCTCTTAAGTTTAAAAGTCTCTTTTGTAGGACAGCAGGAGAACTTCATTAGGTTAGTGGATGGACTAGTAAAATATTTTTCTGTCTAGAATAACGAGATCCAATAAAAATATTGCTCTATTCTAATTAATGCCACGCTACAGCATTATGTTGGCAAAGAACTGAGATGTATTCTTTGTTCTCCACAACGGTATAGCCAAAGAGGGGTCTATCCATCTGAACAGCCCTTGCTTCATACAGCTGCCCTTGCACATTGATGCACTTCATTTTAGGTATCCTTATTTCCTTTTGTTTTATGCAACATGCTTCCCATTCTGTTGTGTCTTTTGGAACCAAGTCTCTCTAGAACCAAGACTGGGATCCATTTGCCCAAACAGGGGAGCTTAGCATCATTTTGGATGCTCTGAGATATCTGACACACCTTCACTGGATTGGCAGATACACTGCAGGACTTAGTAGTCCTAGACAAGGGAAACTTGTGCCCTTCTAGAATAGCAATCAAGTCTGTAGTGTTTGCATGATGCTAGATCTGTCTGCAGTGTGATGTGTGCCAACCTTTCTGAGACTCTCTCTAACAGAGAGGTACAGGGTGTTTGCTCAAAGAAGAAAAGACATAATGAATCTATGGACTTGTAACATCCTGTGATAAGATCAAAAAATCTATTTCTTGTAGATAAACTCTGTAGTACTACTTCAAAGTCTTGGGAAGGAGTCCTAGAAATACATGTGTAATTCCCACACTGGGGCTTCTCTAAACTAGTAAGCAAATGTGCCCAGGACTGTTCTCCAGAGCTGGTGACAACAGGCATGCAAAAATTTCTGTCCACACTGCTGAAGCCTTTCAGCTACCTCCAAAAGGTAGCTATATGCAAACTGTTCATTGACAGTGTGTGCAGGTGCGTGCTGACTCCCCAGCTGTGCCCGTGAATGGTTTGGCAGATTGCTAGCTGGGGCAGTCCAAAACGATGCCAGGGACTGTTCTAATGATTGAGATGATTAAGTTCAGCTCCCTGGAAATATTCCCTACAACTGTATTGCTTACTGGTGTAGATGTAGCCTACCACTTCACCAGCACTTTCCTATGTTCAATCAGAAAATAATTCAGGAGGAAAGGGACCTCTGGAAGGTCCAACGTGGTCCAATCCCCTGCTAAAAGCAGAGTCACCTTTGAGATTAGAGCAGCGTGCTTGAGGCCTTCTGCATCTGACTTCTGAAAGTATCTGAGGTTACAGATTTCACAGCCTGTCTGGGCAACCTGTCCCAGTGCTTGACCACTCACTGTGAACATTTTTGTCCTTGTATCCAAGCAGATATAGGCCACATCTCACTGATATGCATCCTACTGCTTCTTTGGGATGTACCTCTCCAGGCAACTTATTCTTGCGAGTTATTGCCTGGATTTTGCAGTGTGCAGGCACAGGTGTGAGTTACTGCAGCTTCACATTATCCTCCATTAAGTGACACAAAGGAATGGGCTGCGTGTGCGCTTTCAGCCCAGCCCATCAGCGAGGTGAGACCCAAGAGGCTTAAAGACTCCTGAAGGTGCATCGCGCAGTGGTAAACAAAGCCAAGATCTGGGGACTCCCTGGGCCCTTCTGCTTCCTTTCCATGCCCCATTTTTGTGTGGGTGTTTTTTCCTTCTAGTCCTTTGGATTGCATATCTTTGGCAATTTTTGGCTTTTCAGGCATGGGGAAAGAGGTTTGCTATGACTTAGGGGAAAGGAGGTCTTTCTGAAACAAACCTGACCAAGTAATGAAGCAGAGTGGATGTGGGTCTGCAACAGCATCAGAGAGAGAGGTCTCTGTAGCTTGCATTTGCTGTTCAGCTGACAAGCTGTGGCAGGTTGTTCCAGAAAGCCTTGAATTTGGTGTTTTTTCCAGTTCTCACTTTTAATTGCGTGTGCTTTAATGTCATCTAGCTACCACATCATGAACTGGGGACCTCCAAGAAGGTGTCTTCCATTACATTCTGTGAAAACATGCCATTCCTAGCTAACATTTCCTTAGCAAATGTTAGCATGGCTTTGGTTATTATTTCCTTTAGAGAAAGGATTTTCATAAACATCAGGCTGTGCTATAAAACAGATTCTATTGTTTTCAGCAAGCCAGGGCAGAGGATTTTAATCACTAATTTATTTAATTACATTGGAAAACTGACTAGCAATGGAGATTTCAACCCAGTCTCTTGGTTTCAGCTCCTCTGATCCCTCCCACTGCATGCACGACATCCATCCCCGTGCCAGCAGCCCCACCAGGGCTGGGGGCTGGGGGATGAGGCTGGGCATGGGGCCGGGGCTGCCAGGATCAGGTAAGTGCTGAAACGCAGCACCCGGTGGCAAGCCCCCATGCCCACAGTGCCATTGCGGCATGAAGGACTGCTCTCCATATGCCATCTTCTTCGACAGTCTCCTCCTTTGCCTTAGGTCTCCTCACAAGTACACGTAGTGCTGAGCCACCTCCGAAGAAACAGCCGTGTCCATAGAAACTAAAAGGAAGTGAAAGAATAACTCTTACGTGAAACCCATGTATTAGTGAAACACCAGCTTGCCTTCTCTTTCTTTGTGATGCATCACACTCCCACTCCCTCAGTTTGTTTATTTTTTAATGTAAATGGTTGTTTCTTCAAGTTCATGCTAATACAGTTTAAAATATCTCTGTGGAAAGGATTTAAATGATTTCCTATCTATAGAGAAAGTCTAAGACTAGCTCTGTTTGTTTTTTGTTTTCTTTTTGACTGCATAGCAAAGCTTTATGTCACAAGATTAAATCATACTGGAGATTACGATATCTCCTTGTTTTAGCCTTTCTTATTCAGATTAAATAAAATACTATGTGACTAGGGATTGTTTTGTTTTCCAGAAATTGCTTTTCATTTTTATTGTGTACCCTCTAACTTGTGATATTTCAGTGTTTTAGTATTTAGATATGCTGAATGATATGATGTTTCCTATGGGAGGGTGAAGATGAAGGAAGGAAAGTAAAAATCTTAAGGGCATATTCTGAGATTCAAAGAAGTTATAATCACAGAGAAAACAAAATAGAAATTATTTCCCATAACAGCTTAATCCTGGAAGTTTTATGGACTGCTGGGACAGTTATGACTATTTGATATGAATATGTGTTGGGTTGACCCTGGCTGGACGCCAGGTGCCCACAAAAGCCGCTTTATCACTCCCCCTCCTCAGCTGGACTGGGGAGAGAAAATATAATGAGAGGCTCGTGGGTCGAGATAAGGACAGGAAGAGATCACCCACTAATTACCATCATAGGCAAAACAGATTCAGCTTGAGGAAATTAGTTTAATGTATTACCAGTCAAATCAGAGTAAGGTAATGAGAAAATAAAAAAATAAATCTTAAAACATCTTCCCCCACCCCTCCCTTCTTCCCGGGCTCACCTTCAGTCCCAATTTCTCTACCTCCTCCCCCTGCAGTGGCACAGGGGGACGAGGAATGGGGGTTGCAGTCAGTTCATCTCACGGTGTCTCTGCCACCCCTTCCTCCTCAGGAGGAGGACTCCTTACACTCTTCCCCTGCTCCAGCAGGGTTCCTCCCATGGGTTTGCAGTCCTTCAGGAACAGACTGCTCCACTGTGGGTCCCCCGTGGGGTCACAAGTCCTGCCAGCAAACCTGCTCCAGCATGGGATCCTCTCTCCGTGGGTCCACGGGTCCTGCCAGGAGCCTGTTCTAGCACAGGCTTCCCATGGGGTCACAGCCTCCTTTGGGCACATCCACCTGCTCCGGCGTGGGATCCTCCACAGGCTGCAGGTGGATATCTGCTCCACCATGGACCTCCATGGGCTACAGAGGGACAGCCTGCCTCACCCTGCTCTTTACCACGGGCTGCAGGGGAATGTCTGCTCTGGCACTTAGAGCACCTCCTCCCCTCCTTCTTCACTAACCTTGGTGTCTGCAGAGTTATTTCTGTCACATATTCTCACTCCTTTCTCCCAGCTGCTGTTCTGCAGCAAGTCCCCCCCCCACTTCTTAAATATGTTATCCCAGAGGTGCTACCACCCTTGCCGATGGGCTCAGCCTTGGCCAGCAGCAGGTCCATCTTGGAGCTGGCTGGTGTTGGCTCTATCAGACATGGGGGAAGCTTCTAGCAGCTTCTCACAGAAGCCACCTTTGTAGCCCCCCTGCTACCAAAACCTTGCCATGCAAACCCAATACAGAATATCATAATTTCCTTATTGCCATCATGGTACCATACCACAGACAAAACATGACACAGTTTTCAATGAAAATGCATCTGATGGATTTAGTGCAGGCTTTTAAAAAAAGCTCAATAGGTAATGATTTCTTTCAAGTCACTAAATGTTTTCATAGCTTTCTGAATCATCATAATAACTATAATATATTCCTGAATAGTTACATAGCCAACCCTATAAGATTTGTCAACTTCAAAGCTGATGCTCACCAAAGTTGCATAGTATTCTTTACTCTTCAGAGGTCATCAGTTTTGTAAACTGGTACTCATTTTAATTCATGTGTTTATTCACAGACCTATTGGGACCACCCAGAAACTATTCCACATATGAGAATTTCAATCTTTCCACTTTGTTTTCAGAACGCTTATTTGCACTGTCATTGTTTCTAGAAATATATTTTGCATATGAAGCTTTCCTAAATGCAGTCAAACCCAGTAACACAGTGCAGTCTCTCATAATCCAAGACAAAGGTTTGATTTTCTGGTTTTGTTTAATGCCACCATGGTCTCATGGTACATACTGCTCACACTGCATTTACATATACATAAATTTCTAATAATACTAGTTGCTAGAGAATCAGGCCCCTTATTTAGATAAAAGTAGATGCAGCTAAATATGAAGTGATGCACGTGAGGGAGGCCTCCCCCACAAATTTACATAAAAAGCTTTGAATAAATAATTTCCACTCTGGAGTGAGATCATAGGGTTGTGACAGATGGGTCTGAGAAAATATCAGCTCAGCACTAAATAGTGATCAAAACAAAGAACCTAAAGTTAGGAGTTCTTGGGAGGGGAATAGATAATAGAACAACCTCATTATATCATTATGAAGATGAAAGGTTTACTTCTGTCTTGAATACTGCATGGAGTTTTGGGCTTTAGTAAACTAAGTCTTTCCAGCATGCAAAAAGGTAATGGAGGAAGGGTGTGATACAGGTCTATAAAATCACCATTGCCATATGCCTTGCAGTGTAAAATCTAGGAGGCCTCAGGTCAAGCTAGGAGGAGCACTGTTCAAACAAATCAACTACTACGTCTCTTTGGGAAACAGATAGTAGACTTGGAGAACTCCTTGCCAAGGAATACTGTCAGTTGGAACAGTTTGCATGGGATCAAAGGGAGCTGAGCATTAATAAATGTATAGCTATCATACACAGCTCAGGAAATGCCTGGGCTGAAAGCAGTTGGAGGCTGAAGGATTAGGAGGAATTATGATATGTGCTTGACCTGTTCCTGCTCTCCCACAGGCATTTGTTTTGACTACTGTGGAAGACAAGATATAGAGTTAGGTAAGTCTTGGGCCTGTTTGATAGAGGCTTTCTTATCTTCTCAGTTATGGATCTTGTGAATTGTTCAGAGCTGGTTTTCTCAGACATAATTGTATGGCAGTGTGAATGAACAGGACTACTTTGGGCACAGTACCTCGAGAGTATTAAAACCACAGTTCCATTGTTTTCTGAATGCAACTGAAATGATATTTTCTTTACTCCTGACTAAATTTTGTCTCACCTGTCTTTTGCCTCTGCTACTGCTTTTCTGAGACCTGAAATGAATTTTTGAGGTGCTTTCTCTGTGAAAAACTAATAAGCTGTATATTCAAGTCAGCATTGTGGTTGGGGAAAAGCTATCCTGACATTATTGTTTTCCCATAATTTCTTCTCTCCTGGTTGGTTTTGCACAGCTTCCCTCTCAGATCCCCCTTATTCAGGATCCTTGAGGTGGGTAAAGATCCCTTAAATTCTGTGTGCAGAGTGCAACCCTCTTTATCCCATCCCACCCTACTGTGGATACCTTGAGTCCATAGGGGCTCATCCCAGGTGCCTTGCATTGCCTTGCATACATTATCTCTGTTGGCCTGTGTACTTAGTGTGAGATGGATCAAAGAGGCTGAGTAGTGCTGCCATTACCTGTTGTACAGCTCTAGTAGTTAGTATGCATGATGAATGGGAAGCCTTCCTGTTTCAGTGACCCCTAATGCACCTAGGGTAAAAACATGTCTCATATGAGCTGTGTAAAAGGCAGTGATTTTTTTACCTGGGGTCTGTGGATCCCTGTGTGTGTGTGAAAAATTGCAGAGGAATGTGTAAATTCACAGCACAGGGAGTAATGCCACTTTCAGAAAATGTGTAGGGCATCAGTTTCCAGGCAGGTTGAAAATGACTGAAAAGTCTGTGTTTGGAAGAGAGTTTCCCTCAGCACAGTCAGGCAGGTGCACTTGTAGGATTCTTCTGCAGGAAATTCTGTAGCAGTCCTTCATCCTGTCTTACCCTCTGAGTACTGTTTTGCAGGCAAATGTGAAAAGGACCAGAAAAAGAGTGTACAGTAAAGAACAAGTGGAAGTGGGAATCTTTGTTAAAAATGGAAATGTACATCTTGTTGATCTACGCTCCTTCAGGATATGTTTAATGATGTCTGGTTATTCAAACTTCAAGAGCAGTATTTGGAATAAATCATGTTTTATATTCATTACCGTGACGTCTCTTCTCCCTTCTCTATTTTCCCTGTTGAGGCTGTATGCACTTTGTTTAATAATAGAAATTCTGATAGGTTTTCTAGGAGAACAAAGCCACTGAAAGCACAGTTCATTCATAGCTGTAACTGCTCTTTATGTGCAGTGCTTTTTATTAATTTTTTGAAGCAGCAGTCAGTAATAGAGTCCTCAGATTTTTTCCTCTTTGTTGAAGGGCCACTGGAAGGCAGTGCATTAAGCATCCCCTCCAACAATAAAGATATCTGAGATGCTCCATCAGAAGGGCTCTGTATCCAATTATTTGCAAGCTCCTTGCAGATATGATTCTATGGAGTAAATGGAAAACATACTTCAGTCATTCTCTGCACTGATAGTAATTTAATAAAAATAAAAAGCTATTGATTTTTTTGGTAACTGTGTTAAAAGGCCACTGTAATCTTGGCTTCTCTCTGCTGTTGGCAGAGCATTCACCAGCAAGTAGATTTTTTACTTTTCCCAGGGCACCATTTATTAAATGCTGTCTTAATGTGTACAGATGATTAGTTTAGCTGAAGCGGGGGAAGATTTATAATGCCTTCCTGTTATTCAACTTCTTTTAGTCAATTCAGATGTTAGCAGCATTTGCAGAGGTTTATCTCCTGTACTTTGAGATTTTGTTTCTTCCATTTCTTAAGGCAAATACTTCTCTAAGCTTATTGAGCCAGGACTTTGTGGACAGGAGCTACTTTTGACAGGTATAGAAAATAACATCCTATTTGCTAACTCTTATTGAAATAACCACTCTGATGCTAACAGCTATCTTAAGTGACAGAGGAATGTCACTTAAGCTGTATTGTAAACCTTAGCAAGAATAAGCAGTTAAATCAGTAAAGATGGACTCATGTTAATGATTATATCTCTCTAAAAGTGTGGATTTACTCTAAACTAGGTGTTTAGAGATATACCTTCTCAAAAACCATTCATACCACCTATTCCCCTTGGAAGTTCCTATTTATCTACATTTACCGTAGCTACAGTCTAAACAATTCTTTAAGTGAGAGGTGAATTCCAGGTGATAAGAAATGGGTTATATGCATTCATTCCATTTTAGGTGCATTTGTGTCTCTCCAAAACAATGTTTTCTGTGTTGCTGAAGCATAAGAATTTGAAATCCATTTGTCAGGTATGACTAATACTGATACAGTCCAAGGACTTAACTGCTAACATATATGCAGGGGCACATCTTCACTTATAATTCTTTAAAGATTTAGAGCTGTTGGTCAGGATATCAGTCCATCTCTATTTCCATCCAAAAGATATTTTCCAAAGCTAGAGTTAGAGAGGGAGACAGCTGGCAGATTAAGATACCTAAATTTAAATTTAAATGTCCATATGTAGGTGATCTGGGTATTTAAACTCCCATTATAGATAATGGAAGTTTAGCTGGTACAGTCAGTGGAAGGCAATTCAGTAACTGTGTACTTGAGATGGCTGAATTGTTCTCCAGGCTCCA
Source organism: Sula dactylatra (assembly GCA_013389905.1). NCBI lineage: Eukaryota > Metazoa > Chordata > Aves > Suliformes > Sulidae > Sula > Sula dactylatra. The sequence goes on along the minus strand of WEKW01027409.1, from coordinate 155,439 downwards.
CTGACCAGGTCTGCATGACTGTAATGGCAGCCTACACACCTAACTCTCTTGTAAATACATATGGTGTGATTCTGTTCTGTATCTAGTATCTGTCACATCCACATGGAGCTGGCAGATAACATAGGATGTGCATCACACTGTAAAGGCAGTTGGAGAAGAGGTGGATGTCCCAGGATCCCACAAATAGGAACGGCTACCTATGGTTAGGCAGCTGAGTCACACCCCTACACTGCAACTCCTAAATTTAACAGCTGCAGTCTGGGGTTGACTCCAACCCCTACTTATTCTGGAGGAAATGAAGTTTTCAATGGGGATGCGATTAAGTTGCATAAATATAGCTGTGCACTGATGTGTGAGGTTGGCAACCTATCCATATGACATCCTTCTTGGTTTTCCTCTGCAGAAGGCACAGGTCTCCTAGCACCACCCAGATAAGTGCCTTGGGTAATAGAATCATAGAACTGCAGCATGGTTTGGGTTGGAAGGAACCTTTAAAGACGATCTAGTTCCAACCCCCCCTACTGTGGGAAGGGACATCTTCCACTAGATTATTTTGCTTGAAGCTCCATCCAACCTGACCTTGAGCACTTCCAGAGAAGTGGCATCCACAGTTTCTTTGGGCAAACCTATTCCGCTGTCCCACCACCTTCATAGTAAATAATTTCTTACTTACATCTAATCTAAATCTACCCTCTTTCAGTTTAAAATTGTTACCCCTTGTTCTATCACTACAGGCCCTGTTAAAAATTCTCTTTCTTATAACCCCCATTTAAGTATTGAAATGCAGCAATAAGGTCTGCTGGTAGCCTTCTCCAGGCTAAACAACTCCAAATCTCTCAGCCTTTTTCATAGGAGAGTTGTTCCATCCGTCTGATCATTTTTGTGGCCCTCCTCTGGACACCCTCCGACAGCTCTATGTCTTACTTGTGCTGGGGACCCCAGAGCTGAACGCAGCACTGCAGGTGAGGTCTCACCAGAGCAGAGTAGAGGGGCAGAATCACCTCCCTTGACCTACTGGTCACACTTCTTTTTCATGCAGCCAGGATATGGTTGGTTTTCTGGGCTGCAAGTACACATTGTTGGCTCATGTCCAGCTTTTCATCTACCAATATCTCCAAGTCCTTCTCTGTAGGACTGCTCCCAATCCATTCATCCCCTAGTCTGTATTGATACTGGTGATTGCCCCAACCCAAGTGCAGGACCTCACACTTGGCCTTGTTGAACTTCATGAGGTTCACATTGGTCCACTTCTCAAGCTTGTCAAGGTCCCTCTGGATGACATCCCTTACCACTAGTATATCATTAGCACCACTTAGCTTGGTGTCATCTGCAAGCTTGCTGATGGTACAGTGTTTGAATAATTATCTTCTTGCAGCTCCTCAAATAATTATAGAATCATAGAATAGTTTAGGTTGGAAAAGACCTTTAAGATCATCAAGTCTAACCATTAACCTAACACTGCCAAGTCCACCACTAAACCACGTCCCTATGGAGAAAACTAACTCCATCCCTGCCAAACCCAGTACGATCTTGACCTCTTATTCAATACCATTTTCATCATGCTCAGGTGCCTCACTATCCAATACTTTCTCCCTATCCAATACCAACCCTTCCATCCTTTGAGATATATATACAGATATTATTCTTTTGGTCAATGGGCCACCCTGTAAAATAAAATCATAAAATCATTTAGGTTGGAAAAGACCTTTAAGACCGTCAAGTCCAACCATTAACCTAACACTGCCAAGTCCACCACTAAACCATGTCCCTAAGCACCACATCTACATGTCTCTTAAATACCTCCAGGCATGGTGACTCAGCCACTTCCCTGGGCAGCCTGTTCCAATGCTTGACAACCCTTCCAGTGAAGAAATTTTTCCTAACATCCAATCTAAACCTCCCCTGGTGCAACTTCAGGCCATTTCCTCTTGTCCTAATAGTTGTTACTTGGGAGAAGAGACCGACACCCACCTCGCTACAACCTCCTTTCAGGTAGTTGTTGAGAGCGATAAGGTCTCCCCTCAGCCTCTTTTTCCGCAGGTTAAACAACCCCAGTTCCTTCAGCTGCTTCTCATAAGACTTGTCTTCTAGACCCTTCACCAGCTTCGTTGACCTTCTCTGGACACACTCCGGCACCTCAATGTCCTTCTCGTAGTGAGGGGCCCAAAACTGAACACAGTATTCAAGGTGCGGCCTCACCAGTGCTGAGTACAGGGGCACAATCACTTCCCTGCTCCTGCTGGACACACTCTTTCTTGAGGCAGCTGCCGACCAACAACCAACTGCAGGTCCTTCTCTGCCAGGCAGCTCTCCAGCCACTCTTCCCCAAGGCTGTAGCGTTGCATGGGGTTGTTGTGACCCAAGTGCAGGTCCCAGCACTTGGCCTTGTTGAACCCCATACAGTTGGCCTCAGCCCATCGATCCAGCCTGTGCAGACCCCTCTGCAGAGCCTTCCTACCCTCAAGCAGATCAACACTCCCGCCCAACTTGGTGTCATCTGCAAACTTGCTGAGGGTGCACTCGATCCCCTCGTCCAGATCACTGATAAAGATGTTATAGAGAACTGGCCCCAGTACTGAGCCCTGGGGAACACCACTTGTGACCAGCCGCTGACTGGATTTAATTCCATTTACCACCATTCTTTGGGCCCGGCCTCCCAGTCATCCAGCCAGCTTTTTACCCAGCGAAGTTTACACCCATCCAAGCCATGTGTAGCCAGTTTCACCAGGAGAATGTTGTGGGAAATGTTGTCAAAGGCTTTACTAAAGTCTTGGTAGATGTCATGTTTTAACCTCAGCTGGCAGCTAAGCACTACACAGCTGCTCGCTCACTCCCTGCCAGTGAGCACCGACAGTAGACAACACACACAGACTTTCCCTCATCCACAAAGCGGGTCACCTTGTCACAGAAGGAGATCAGGTTAGTCAAGCAGGACCTGCCTTTCATAAACCCATGCTGACTGGGCCTGATCCCCTGGTTGTCCTGTACGTGCTGTGTGATGGCACTCGAGATGATCTGCTCCATAACCTCCCCGGCACCGAGGTCAGGCTGACAGGCCTGTAGTTCCCTGGATCCTCCTTCCAGCCCTTCTTGTGGATGAGTGTCACATTTGCTAACCTCCAGTCAACTGGGACCTCCTCGGTCAGCCAGGACTGCTGATAGAGTATTGAAAGTGGCTTGGTGAGTACTTCTGCCAGCTCATTCAGTACCCTTGGGTGTAGCCAATCTGGTCCCATAGGCTTGTGTGTTATCTATTTCTTGTTCTCTCTCCCTAATCAATGTAACCTGATGACTTCCTCCTGCAGCTCCTCCACCTTCTGCCTGAGTGACTACACCAGAGCACACCTTGCACAGGTGGAGTTTACACCCTCCTCCACTTAGGAGGATTGTGGGGTACAGACTTCAAAGGCTTCCACCTGGACAGCAGCTTCCCTGATAGGAAGCTGTACTGGTTTTGTCTGGGATGGATTTAAATTTCTTCATAGTAGCTGGTATGGTGCTGTGTTTTGGATTTGTGATTAGAACAGTGTTGATATCACAGGGATGTTTCCATTACTGCTGAGCAGTGCTTATGCAGTGCCAAGGCCTTTTCTGCTTCTCACCCCACCCCACCAGCGAGTGGGCTGGGGGTGCACAAGAAGCTGGGACAGGACACAGCTCGGACAGCTGACCCCAACTGACCAAAGGGATATTCCACACCTTATGGCATCATGCTCAGCAGATAAAGCTGGCGGAAGAAGAAGGAAGGGGGGGACCTTCAGAGTGATGGTGTTTGTCTTCCCAAGTAACCGTTATGTGTGATGGAGCCCTGCTTTCCTGGAGATGGCTGAGCACCTGCCTGCCCATGGGAAGTGGTGAATGAATTCCTTGTTTTGCATTGCTTTTGTGCGTGGCTTTTGCTTTACCTATTAAACTGTCTTTGTCTCAACCCACGAGTTTTCTCACTTTTACTCTTCTGATTCTCTCCCCCATCCCACTGGGCAGTGAGTGAGTGAATGGCTGTGTGGTGCTTAGTTGCCCACACAGGGGTTTAACCATGACAGAGGCTCTGTCTGGGTGGCAGCCTCCACTCATCCCAGACTAGCCTGGCTAGGTAGATGGTTCCTGGTTGCTTCAGAGCACATCCCTTGCCTGGTCTCTGTCACCATGCTTCTGACAATCTCAAAGCACTGCCTGATAATCCCTTCTAATTCCCTGGAGACCTCAAGCTGCATTAGGGTATCTTAAATGTCACGACAACATTCATGCAACTGAATTGCATCCTGGTTTGACAGTAATTTCAGTGGGAAGAAAAATATTCCTATCAGGAAAGACCTTGTATTTTAAAAACCACTAGTTTGTGTGATTTCACTGGCAGTGATCTCCATTCTGAGGTTTTCTGCACCATCACTTCAACACTAGGAACATTTGTTACCAAAGCAACACAGTAGGCAGACTTAAAATAATATGATGCACTTTGCCTGTCCTTGACAGATGGATTTTAGCTGTACAACTCCAGAGGCAGAGGTGAAGACATTTGGAGCAAACCCTTGGCCTCCAAATTCACATCTATTTTAGTTGGGCCAGAATTTCATTTTTTTCTGCAAGGGAAGTGGACAAATTAGTTTGGTTTTTGTGCCAGGTGAGATTCTGGCTTGGGGCGTGGTAAAATAATGCAGATAGGATAAAAAATGCAAATGTGGTAGTAATGCTAGACCCTACCTCATGATTAGGATGATAACAATCCCACTATAAATGAAGAAGAAAGGAAGACAAGAGCAGTATTTAGCTGGATTTCTCAACACAATGTTAGAATTCAGACTAGTGACAAGTCTCAGCACTGCTGGGCATGGCTCTTGCAGAGGCTGGGTATGTAGTCACTTTTACTGCTTAAAAAGTGAAGAATTAACTTTGGTTGTAGTAGCTGATTCACAGTTGACATTTCTATCTGTCTTCTGGCCCATGTGTAAGGAAGCGCATATACCAACTTGTTGGGGAACTGCATTGTTCACTGAGGCATAATGAAGTCTCTCAACTGTAACTGAAAATGTGCCAGCAAATCTTGCACAGTAGCTATAACATTGCTTCATGTTGATATTGAAGCCAGCAGCAAATGGCAAAGGTCACACCTACAGCATCACACGAGGGATATGAAGCCAGAGCTTCCAAACTGTGTATACTTCTATGCTGCCAGAGCCCTCATAGGTCAGTTGCAGGCACATCTCACCTCTCAACTCTCCAGAGAGTTCCAAGCAAAGGGAGAGGCACATCTAGCAACATTCGTGCTAGGTACCAAGTTCATCTCAAGGGCAATGCTGTTCTGAGCAACATCACTCATAGGTTTGGTTCAGCTAAATACACCAACATCAGGGAAGAGTCACAGGATAACATCTGCCTTACGCTCAGACCCACTGTATTTTGATGATTTTGTGTATACATCCTGACCAGTCAATGGTAGCACCATGCAGTCCTCCAGATGGGAATCACAGAGTCACAGAATCACAGAATCACAGAATCACAGAATGGTTGAGGTTGGAAGGGACCTCTGGAAGTCATCTTGACCAACTGCCCTCCTTAAGCAGGACTATTGAGAGCCAGTTGCCTAGGACCATGCCCAGATGGCTTTTGAATTTCTCCAAGGTGGGAGACTCTACAACTTCTCTGGGCAACTTGCACCAGTACTCGGTCACCCTCACAGTAAAAGTGTTTCCTGATGTTCAGAGTGAACCTCCTGTGTTTCAGTTTGTGCCCATTGCTTCTGGTCCTGGCACTGGGCATCTCTTTTCTGCCAAGCTGCTTTCCACCTGGGTGGTCCCCAGCATATATCGGTGCATGGGGTTGTTCTTACACAGGTCTAGGGCTTTGTACTTCCCATTGTTGAACTTCATGAGGTGCTCTGAACTCCACCATCTCATGGTCACTGCAGCCAAGGCTGCCTTTGACCTTCACATTCCCAACAAGCCTCTTGTTGTTGGTGAGTATGAGGCCCAACTTAGTACCTCTCTTCATTGGCCCTTCTGTCACTTGGAGGAGGAAGTTATCACCAATGCACGCCAGGAACATCCTGGATTGGTTTTGTCCTTTTGTGTTGTCCCTCTAGCAGATTTTTGGGTGGTTGAAATCTCCCATGAGGGCCAGGGCCTGTAAATGTGAGGATGAATGAATGACTTGCAGTAGGCCAGTGATCTATGGTTGCAGAAGATGTCTTTCCTGACCATATGCTAGGAAGTCACACAGGCTCTTAAGGAACATGACACTGATTTCAATTGCCTCATTGTGATCAGGAAGCAGCTGGTTATCTCTAGTTGGAAGCTGGCACCACTGTCTTGCTCTTCAGCTGTGGCACAGCAGCGTGGTACCAAAAAGCCTGCTGTGACAATTTCTGTGACAAGTTGTGCAAAACCCTATGTTTATCATTAGTCCTGAACTGACACCACCAATAAGGGCCATAATATATACCTCATTCTAGAAATGTGACATGTCCAATATTATAAGGTCGTAAAAAAATCACATCTAGTGTTCTCCGAGAGAAGCTGTGACTACCGAGGAATAACGAGGAATACCTTTCCATCGTGCATTTGGGTAATCAGTGATCACACTGTGTAATTTATGCATGCTGAAACAGGACATGCTTAATATGCATATTATGTCTGTGTGTTTCAGAAGCTAGGCATTTTCCTCCAGAAACTTGTGAATGCCCTTTACCAACCATGTTATTGATATTAGTGGAACAAAAGAATACATACATTTCTATCATGGTGCACATATCCTATGCTGACTACTGCATCCCCAATGAATAGTTCAGGTACAGCCCAGTTCCAGCCAGTTATCCATGGATTTTCCCACAGTTTCATCCCTCTTCTACCAGTAAGGCAGCTGCTATGACACACTGAGGGGAGTTCAAGAGCTAACTGCTATGGGTGTTGCTAGAGATGCCCCACTAGAATTAGATGGACACAGTCAAAAAGGTCCGAAGAGATGAATATTGTGTGATCTGACAGTGAAGTGATATGAATGCTATCCCTCAGATCATGTCTCAGCATTTCTGGGGAAAAAAACAAACACGGGGTGAATTTTGTACCAGAATCTAAGATAGTGTAATATTTGGCAGATACAGTCATTCATTATCAGGTCATACTCTGGCCCTGCTACTATCAAACACACACATCATGACAGGTATCTTTCGCTTCCTGTTGCACTGCCAGTTTTCCTGAAGAAAAACAGTGAAGGCTTTTATAACCTAATATAGCAATGGTCAAATTATGAATTTCCCACTCAGTTCCATCAAACGCCTACCACTTCTTGGAAAGAGGTCTCCTGTTTTTATCCCTAAAAGCACATTAAAAAGTAGTAAGGAATGGTTAGGACCTTCCCTACAGCATTTTTAATAGAAAGTGAAGCTTTCTTTTCATTCTTTTATGTCTGCTGGCTATTTACTTCATTGAGGCAGAGCATAATTTTTATGAATGATGACATATAACCCAGTTTTCTAGGAATACTTTGGATTTGCCATGTAATATCAGTGTCCCTGGATAACTGATATGAAGAAATGGTGTGCCTTGCTACTGTGGTACAAGCTGTCAAACTGATATTGAGGAATATACCTTTCATCAGCCTATAACTGTGAAAAGAAAACCTTCCCAATTGCTGTTCGTATTCACTGCCTTCCTTTGCTTTAACCTAATTTCCTTAGTACTCTAGTCTTTTTCTGGTGTGCAGTGTATTTTTCTAGCATATTCCCAGCTAGGAGACTTGTGGCTCACCCTGGCCTTCTTTCTTGCTCAGTGTATTTCTCAACAATTTTCCTTTGACTGCAGCCAGTAATCAGCCAGCAGCACTCTGCTTCGGTCTGTTCCCCTAGTGCTTTCATAGCATATACCTATTATGCTGCCAAAGGACTTTTAGAACAAAAAAGTTACATTATTGTTCAGGCTTCTTTCGAGTTATATTATTATTTCAAGTTATATTCTTTCAATAGCTGTTAGCTGTCACCAGGATAGTTTGCTACTGCAGTACTTACGACCCAAAAGAAAATGCTGTAGTTTGATAACCAGTCACCAAAAGCATAATAAAAATATGTAATAAAAATGTTTGCTTTGTCTAGAGGATCTCATTTGTATTTTAAAAAATTATTATTCTCTGGTGAACACCATTTTTTCACTGTTAATGAAACAACTCGTGTTCATTTCATACTTTTCTCCTCAGAATGAATAGGCAGCAGTATAGACACATCTGATGAAATCCAGCTTACCTAACTTTAGAACTCAGAAATGTAGTTAACTAAACCTAAGTTAGCCTTCCACAGCTGCCATCAAAGTGTTTGGTGAGAAATAGGCATTTCTGGGGCATTTCTGGCTTATTTTAGACTTCTCCTTCGGGATGAGGTGAATCATACCTAAGTGGCTCTTTCTCTGCATTGATTATAAAAGTCGGTTAAGGTGACTGGCCCATTCAAATCCCATCTCTCCTGTCCACATTGAGCTTCATGGGTGATTGGCATGATTGCAATTCAGCAATAACTCAACATCTGAACTTGGCATTTGACCGTTGGCATCCGAAATGAAAGAGCAGAGGAAAGTTTTGCTTTCTCCTTTTGTTTCTGAATACACAGGTGAGACAATTAGCTCTAATATGGGCTATTATATATTTAACCATAAATTATAAGCTTTTTTAGGTGCATTAGGCAGCTGTACATCCTTCAAGAATCATAGGGAACTGCAAAAATTAGCTTTGATGATCAAGTCACGTATTTGTAGGTCTAAATGTTAGAATTGTGAATGCACTAAAAGCTTTCCCTTGAAAAGAATAACAGAAGCTTTGTCAGATGCAGTGAAACAAAACAAGGGACTGTTTTGAGGGTGCTTGATAGGGATGATAGGAAAAAGGACATTTCCTGCTAGGCCCAAGGTGGGGTTTGCACCCATGGTGACATTACTGGGAAAGTCAGCTACATAAAGTTCTAAAACTATCTTGTTTTTTCCAGTGAAATTTGATGGCTGTTTGAGCTTCAAGAAAGCAAGCAGACAGAAAATGACTGTAGTCCACCTGCTGCTTTTAAGCAGCAAAAGACATGAGTGAATTATATTTTCTTTAGTACAGACACCCAGCAAGTGTCTTTAGTAAACTTTGACCTGTCTTTGGAGTTGAAAGAAAACGTGTAATCTGCATTTCTGTGAAGTAAATTTTTTCTGTGCAATCATGGAGTCTTTTTTTTTAAGGGCAAACTATAGATGGAGGGAGTGCCTTCCAAATAGTATGTGAATACCAATAGTTCAGAGACTCTTGTCTCTTGTCTCTTGTCTTCTTGAAGCACAAAGACCATATCAGAGAACTTCACAGTGCAGAGGACATATCAGTGCTCAGTATATCCTGTAAATGTTTCTCAAAATGCTTGAAGAATCTTGTTGGAGCAGAGCAGTACCAAGTCTAGAGGGTTTATTACAAAATCTCCTAGCCCTAGGCACTGACATACGGGTCAGTTTACTGAAAGAAATTCATCTCTACACATAGACAGGGTATAGATGTGCCAAATTCATTCAGAAAAAGATCTGTGCCAGTGAAAGTGCCTGCAGTTGTCCCACATAGGCATACGTCCCTGTTCTGGTGTTGCCATGTTCAGTGGCGAGTGTATGAAACAGCAACACTTCATGGTGGCCTAAATTCTCCTTCACCTGGTCAAGTATATTTCTTCTGTGGATAGCCCTACTGGGAAAATTAAGACACCTAAGACTCATCCCATTGCTTCTCCTGCCTCCACTTCCCTCCCCACACAAATTTTCACTAATTTCTTCAAAGAGAAGACTTAAGAAAGATGCTACAGCTACTCTTTCTTGTCTTTGATTTCTCTCTTTTCCTACTATTCCTTCCTTCTTTCCTCCTGTCACAAATATAAACCTCTCATTTGCTTTTCTCCATTTTGCTTCCATGTTATCTCCCAGTGTCTTCAGGTGCCTTTCTTGCATGCTGTCTGACTGGTTGCCCTTCCCCAGGGACTCTGTTCTCTCTGGGCTTCTCTCCTGACTCTTTAATCATGTCTTTTGGGATACAATTCCTTTAACCTCCTCCAGATTTTTGATAGCTGTTTTATCTCCCCGTCTGTATGCATTTTCTTAGGTAATTTTGTCAGAAAACAAACTCAGCTCCAATCTCTAAGAAGATACAGACAGAGAAATAGATTTACTCTTGTCCAAACTAAAATCCTGGTTTTTTCCTTTGGTGTCACCTTCTGAATGTTCAGTAAGCCACTCTACTTACCTGTGACTAAAGGCAAACTCATTTTCTCTGGGCCGCTTGGCAGATTTTTGTCCTGTTTGTTCAGTCTTTAGTCAGTGGGGTTATGGCCGATGACTGGAGTGCTGCATCAGTATGACAATTCAAATAGCAAATAGCCATGGAGTTGAACTAGATGGAAATAAATCAATATTGAAATGAATGTCACATTACCTGGAAGAACACTTACATAAAGAATATTTACTGGAATTTAAAAAATCTGCATTTGAGTCAATTATTCCATCTAGCTGAGCGAACATCTTTAACACTTCAAAAAACAAAGCTTAAAGAGAATAGGTTTTGGTGACATTGGATGAAAACATTTTACACAAATATTGACCAACAGTATTGGATGACATGCATGCTACGTTTTGAATATAATTTGGAAACCAAACCAGTGCTGATAATTTGTTTTGTTTTGGTTTTGCTGATATGAAGAATGAGGAGGTCTCTGGGTCTAAACTAGAGATATATCATAGCAATATGGAGTCAAGGTGATGCAACATCCACCTGACTGTTCTTTTATAATTACAGTGATAATAAAGTGATAATTGCTCCCTTCCAAGCTTAATTTTAACACTAAATTTGAACGAAGTGTACTAATAAATATTAAGGTCTTGTAAAGGAATTGTGTTGGTCAAACTAAATTTCTATCTAGTTTTTCATTGCAAAGTCAGTAATGTATAAACATTTGCACATGCTCAAATAATTGTGAGGGTATAAAACAGCATATGAGCTTGCAGTGATTGTGCTGGCTAAACCATGGCTTAATCTGTCTCTGTTGATCCTTCCTCTTTTCAATTACTTGTTACTTCAAGGAAATGTTCACAGCTGGGCTCCTGCATTTTCTTAAAAAGTTGGAACGAGGCTGACAGGTTTATGCTCATATCCACCCATGCAGGAAAGTATTGGAAGAACTGCATTATTCCACCTTACTTTTCTGTGGGACTCTATTATTCACCATGTAGGAAGAGCCTCTCTTTGATGTCTCATCTGTAGAAAAAAGGCACATTTATCTTCATTGCCACCTTTTGATTTCTAGTGTATGTTGGAAATAGCTTTTGGGTGAAGGAATGCTGACTGGTTTGATGTTAAGGAGGAAAAGTCTCCACTATTTCACGTTTAGTAAATACACAGGTTCTCTTACAGATGCTCTGTTGGTTTCACAAGTCTTGTTATGTGACATGAGGGAACACTTCGTTGCTTGAATTTCTATAACTGCCTGGCCTCTGTCTTCAAATGGATGGATTCCCTTACCTCTGGGACACTTTTAATTGGATAATGTAACTCAGTATAGTAACACAAAAAAGAAAACTTCCTTGTCAATGGTTTGAAATTAGAATCATAGAACCACAGAATAATTTAGGTTGGAAAAGACCTTTAAGACCGTCAAGTTCAATCATTAACCTAACACTGCCAAGTCCACCACTAAACCATGTCCCTAAGCACCACATCTACATGTCTCTTAAATACCTCCAGGCATGGTGACTCAGCCACTTCCCTGGGCAGCCTGTTCCAATGCTTGACAACCCTTCCAGTGAAGAAATTTTTCCTAATATCCAATCTAAACCTCCTCTGGTGCAGCTTGAGGCCATTTCCTCTTGTCCTATTAGTTGTTACTTGGGAGAAGAGAATGACACCCACCTCGCTACAACCTCCTTTCAGGTAGTTGTTGAGAGTGATAAGGTCTCCCCTCAGCCTCCTTTTCTGCAGGTTAAACAACCCCAGTTCCCTCAGCTGCTTCTCATAAGACTTGTCTTCTAGACCCTTCACCAGCTTCGTTGACCTTCTCTGGACACACTCCGGCACCTCAATGTCCTTCTCGTAGTGAGGGGCCCAAAACTGAACACAGTATTCAAGGTGCGGCCTCACCAGTGCTGAGTACAGGGGCACAATCACTTCCCTGCTCCTGCTGGACACACTCTTTCTTGAGGCAGCTGCCGACCAACAACCAACTGCAGGTCCTTCTCTGCCAGGCAGCTCTCCAGCCACTCTTCCCCAAGGCTGTAGCGTTGCATGGGGTTGTTGTGACCCAAGTGCAGGTCCCAGCACTTGGCCTTGTTGAACCCCATACAGTTGGCCTCAGCCCATCGATCCAGCCTGTGCAGATCCCTCTGCAGAGCCGTCCTACCCTCAAGCAGATCAACACTCCCGCCCAACTTGGTGTCATCTGCAAACTTGCTGAGGGTGCACTCGATCCCCTCGTCCAGATCACTGATAAAGATGTTATAGAGAACTGGCCCCAGTACTGAGCCCTGGGGAACACCACTTGTGACCAGCCGCTGACTGGATTTAATTCCATTTACCACCATTCTTTGGGCCCGGCCTCCCAGTCATCCAGCCAGCTTTTTACCCAGCGAAGTTTACACCCATCCAAGCCATGTGTAGCCAGTTTCACCAGGAGAATGTTGTGGGAAATGTTGTCAAAGGCTGTACGAAAGTCTAGGTAGACAACATCCACAGCCTTTCCCTCATCTGGTAGCGGGTCACCTTGTCATAGAAGGAGATCAGGTTCATCAAGCAGGACCTGCCTTTCATAAACCTATGCTGACTGGGCCTGATCCCCTTGTTTTCATATTATATTGTTTATTCATTAGAAATGTAATAAGCCCATTTGGTAGCTAGAACTTCATCTGAATATTAAATGCTGGATATAAAAGAAAATAGCGCTTATGCTTAATTGCATGTTTCAAACTAGTTTTAACATCATACCGTTTTAATATCACTCAGTAGTGTATACTATTACTGTCCTCTGAGCACTGGATATCCTTGTTTCTCTGATTCAAAGCATGTGGAAACCTTTATCTGTAACAATCTAGTAACTGAGTTTTTAAAAAATTCTATCACCGTTAATTAAATTGATGTCCACCTTTAATTAACTTGATGTCATAATTCACTACTGTATTCAGGAAAAAACTCAGTTCTTTGTATTAATATTGCTAGGGCAATCCTCTCAGGGCCAAAACTTCAGCTAGAGTGAATTATGTGGTTTGAAGGATTTATGCAGATACTTACCATTTGAGGGTCTGGCTTTTGGCTTCCATGTTGTAGAGTCATTGCTTTCTGTGGGCTTTCTGTCATTCACCTTAACCAAGAGCTGGTGAGGAATTAAATCACTCAGATGATCTTATATCTGTGCTTATAAGGCTTTCCACTATGTAGTTTAATGTCTGTAGTAAATATAATCTCTAGTCTAATAATGTCAAATGATTCGATTAATACATGTTGATAAAAAGGTAGGGAAAACTCGTAAAATTGTACATATCTGTGGTAAGATCTTTAGCTGATGTAGTTCACTGTCCCTGCTTATGTTAACCAGCTGTAGACCCTCTGAAGATCTGAATGCTAATATTACATTTATGTAGAATTAAAAATAAATCTGACAAATATCAATTTTGAGCATCATGAGCTTTTCTGTGGTTTTGTGTTCCAATCAGTTTGTTAGAGTCATTAATATAACAGTTTAAAGCTGCAAAGCACAGAGGAAAAATCCTTTCAGCATTTTGCTCTTGACTTATACCACCCCTTATCTCTCAAGGTCCTAAAAGTAGAACAATTTTCTTGTGAAATCAGGCAAAATCATGACAGAATCATCAGACCTCACATATGGCTTTTTTTTTTTTTTTTTTGATCTGGTAGTGATATTTTGAAGAGCTGGTAACCATAGCAACCAAATAGGTTTTAAAGGCTGCAAACAGTTTAACAGTCTGTTGAACTGACAAAATGGCACGCTGCAGACAAAACGGCAAAATGAATTGTATGCCTTTTGGGAGTGCTACATGAAGGGATAGGCTCTTTTTGTTTGAGACATTTTTGACCTTGAATATCGAATTTTTTTAATTTTTTTTTTTCAGATATGGGTATAAAATAAAGTGTCTCTAAATAGTAGAATAAATGCTGCTGCAAATGGCATTGTAGATGGTATTGTGAGTACTAGTTTTGTGTTGCTGCAATCTCTGCCATGGATGTGTTTGAGCTGCCAGGGAGAATATGTCCAAACTGGGTGCTGGGAGGTGCTAGGGGGCTACCACAAGGACAGGTTTCTGTCCCACCTGCCAGTAGCACTGCAAGCAGGGTGCCCTGGGAGCTGTCCCTGGGTTGTGCAGGTGAGCTCAGTACATGCCAGAGCACCTTGACCATGGGGCAAGGCAGCTTGGGTGCTCTCATAGAGCCAGCCAGGACAGCAGGCAGTGCGGCAGCCTCGAGGTCCTCAGTGGCTGGGGTGGGGGACCAGAGACCCAGGACAGTGCTGCTGACATGGCTCCTGAAAGGCTTAGTTAGAGACACCCAACACACCTTGTACTCTTTGGTTGTCTGTTACTGGAAGGGCTGAGTACCATCTTTTTTTTTCTTTCTTCTACAATGCATTCAACTGTGTTATGAATGTAGGTGAACAATTAAAAACCTGTCTCCTTGAGTGAGCATGATCCTGGGATTTTCTGGTCTGCAAATCTCTGTGATTGCTTTTTTTACTTGATTGTCAGTATTTCAGGGAAGGTCATGAGTCTAGCAATACTTTTTTCTAATTCTTTGTCCTGGCTAATATTTTTTTTCCTGATCTCCTAACTAAAATGCAGTATTTTCATCATATTTCTCTTTTTCCTTCTGGAGGATTGACTCCTTCTTTCTGATTCTGGTTCATCAGTGAAGGCTGTCCTGGGAGCATAGATGAGGATTTAAGTGCTAGCTGCTGAGCCTACTTAGTTTCCACAGAACTAGCCTGTGTAGTAAATGTAGTGTTGCAATCAGAACATTTTTAATAAAAATCTGTTGAGTCCATTGCTTTCATCCCCATAAGGAAACTCACTCTCTTTTATTTTATATCTCAGGCTAAGGATCAGATCCACTCCTAGCCTGCAGAAACCGAAAGAGAGATGGAGGTGCAAGGATATTAATATTATACGTACAGCATCAATTAATCCTCTTGAGCTTTTCTTAAGTCCACTCTTCCCCGTACACGTTTTTACTTGGAAGCATTCATGCAGGTTTAGATTGACCTCTGAAACATACTGGAGCATAAGAGACCAAGTGTCTCACCAGATTCTTGTTCACATGTGATGAGTAGGCAGGACCTGGTCTGGCTGAGTACCTGACAGTCTAGGTTCCCAGCAGGTATTCTGAGCTCAGCCCTCTTTCAGCCTGTTGGGGATGCAGTAGACCCAAGTTCAAGTTGGACAATACCCAACAGCCTGGCTGGAAAGTGCCCAGGCCATGCAACTGGCATGCTTACGTATATTCCTGAAGCTGTTGTTTGTGTTTCCTGGCACCTGGAGCTAGGATTATCCAATAGCTGTTCCCTATAAGTGGGAAGTATGTGGGGCAAGAAACAAAAGCCTAGTGAATTCTAGCATTTTGGAATAAAGATAAACTCTACAGTAAAACAACTGAAACAGTTTTCTAGGCAAAGAATTGGACCACTTAATAGCACTTTTCTATCATTTATTTTCTTAAAAACAAGAAGGAAGAACTGGAAAAAAAGAAGCAAGGATGAATGTAATTTAAACATCACTAAGGAATTCTGATCTAAGATGGTAAGTTAGAGAAGGTATCTATAAGTACTTAAAGGAGTACAGAGTCCTAATTCAGCTATTTCCTCTTCAGTTCTTATATTTAACAGTTTATTTAAATAGGAGATTGAAATAATCTGTGTGTTTATCTTTGTGTGTGCATAGCTCTATATTTATGGTTGGCCAAATAGTAGAAAACTGTGGGTATGGGTAGGTAGCTCAGACACCAAAATATAGGATGAAATCATTTAAAACATGTCTATAATATTACAGAAATAGTAAAAAATGGCTTTTTCCTTGTCCAGCCCCATCATATATTTGTGTGTGTGTATACACACACACATACACACTCACACACAGAACTGCAGGTAGTTTTGCTTCAGTTTGGGGTCAAGTTCCCCAAGCCAAGTGACTCTGTGTCCATAAAGCCTCCAAAGGTCTGTGCCAGGACCCTTCCTGCTCTCTTTGTAGCCCACTGCCTGTGCTTCCCCAGGGGTGCATCTCCACTCCAAACTCTGGACATGAGTGTACTCATAGCCTTGGTGCTCAGCTGAAAAAAATGTGAGCTGGACCATAAACTTGAGACCCATGCTAACAACATGACATAGCAGTAAATGCAATCCATGCAAATACGTTCCTGTTGCATTCACAATTCTTTTGTACTTTTCTACTCCTTTAGCTTCAACTCTGTCTGCAGCTGCTTTATAGCAGCCTTTTCCCATGCAGCCTGCTCCTTATAGAATACCCTGGTGTCCTGATTGTACTGATGAAGTTAAGGCTGTTCGCAGAAGATAGATCAATTGCCTGTCACCTATTCATAATTAGTTCTTGAGGTCACAACAACCACCTGCAAGCATACGGAGAGCGCTAGCAGGCATAAACAAGAGGTGGGTTGTAACAGTCACCGACAGAGCAATACATTTCTCTGGTCTGGTGTCAGCAGATGGATCATTCATTACAATTTGAAGAATCTCCTGAAAAATGGTGTGGAGCAAACAGAGGGTATAGCAAAGCGAATGGGTGCAGCAGTACCAGATGGATATATGTATTTCTCAGAACTCCATTTTTTTTTAATATAACAAAACAGATGGCTGTAGTTACCTTGTCTTTGGTACATTAGAAACACTTTGCTTCCAACCTGTTCTGACTTTCCTGTCAGTACCAACTGGCAGTAGAAATCACCTCACTTGACTTTAAACCCGTAACAGTTAGGTATGAAGCTTAAGCTGGCTGAAGATCAGGCTTGGCTCTTAAGCTTAATCTTGCCTTTTCCAGGTAGCTATCTTAAAAAGGGATGGATTTCTATCCTGAATTATCTCTTTCTCTTTACTGAATATATAAGGAATCTAAATATTGGCTTAAGGTGATATGACTAATTTTTAGATGGCTGATTACAGAGAAGAGGAATCCTGTCTTAAAGACCTGTGTGAAGCCTCCCATACATTACTGTTTTCATATATAGCTTGCAGTTAGCAAAGGCAGAGCTTAACTGTTCTGGGTCTTTTAAAAAAGATGTAGGTATCTTATTTATTTTGGGGATCATAACTGTTTAACAGCCCCATCCTGGATTCTTAAGTGTAATTCTTTTGCACCAGGAGGAGCTGGTCCATTATGATCCAGGTAAGAAAGGCACTCAGACTCCATAAAGTATCATTTAAAATGCTATTTATTAGCACTAACACTGTAAGGGGAGAATAGTATAGATAATCTTACACCCCTTTGAATGCTGGGAACCCCTGTTTGTGCAGGACTGAAGGGGCCTCTGATCCATGTGCAACATGAGGTGCAGACGTTGTCCATGGAAGAGGTTGTCCCATTTTGATAATTTAAGCTGTTATAGAATTTTCTTACAAGAAAACAACTCTATTCATCATTCCTACTGTCAGACTTGGGAACTTCTTGCTGTACTTTTAGATAAAGACAAGGTCAGGCTGGTGGCATAATCCCTGGTACCAAGTGGAAGCTGCCTGGAGGCTCCTCTGTTAAAGCAAGTTTATCCTGTGGCCAAGAGATTTGTGCAGAACAAGACTGCCTGAATGCCAGGCTGGACTGACAGAACAGCACAGCACAGCACAGCATGGGCCTGGACCTGCTCAGGTTAACTGCTACATGGATCACTAACTCCTTGATGTACAATGGCCTTGCAGTCAGGACTGCTATAGTATCTTCAGAGCACCTTCTGCAGAGTTCATGCAAGCAATATCTGTATCTGTTTTTTGTGGAAGCTTTGTAAAGTTTGTTACCTGTGCACATATCTTATTTCAGGGCATTTCTACTAAAATTCCTTGTTCCTTTACTGTATGTCCTGGGCTCTTTACTGAACAGTTGCCCTTCTGCAACAACCTGGTGCACACGAAAATTCTGAGGCATTGGCAAAGCCCCCCCACATGGTGCCTTTGTGAAGGAAGCTTAAAACATTGCAATATCTAATTGACAGCTGGGACTGATGCACAAAGCAGAGATCCAGGCTGGTTGTTTTAGCCCAGCATAGGAAAGATATGTTTTAACATAACCTTTATATTAGACTTATGGACAGGAAATTAGTTCTGCACTGAGCTGTGCATGCCTGTTTTTATGAGAGAATCAGCATGACTTTTTGAGTCAAACTGACATCTTTTCCGGGAAGGCAGGTTCCATTTAAGATGCTTTTGTGTCTCACACACTCCAAATTACAGATGTGCACCCTTAGAAGTTGTGAATGAATGGCTCTGGGACTTTTGAAATGCTACTTTCCCACCTAACTAATTCAATGAGTAAATAGTTTTATTCCCAGTGAAAGATCAGATAGTATTATTGTACAAGATAGTATTTGTACCTTGGAGAAAATCATTATGGCAAATATTGAACAAACATACAGATATTCCCTGCTCTAAAGAGTACTACTATGGTATTTAGTTAGAAGACAGAAGTTCTTCTGAAAGGACAAGCCTCTTCTCTTACAGAGGCTTATCATCTGAAGATCTGCTTTTTGAAAAAGCGACTTGAAGAAAAACATCCTGAGGCCCTCAGGATATTTCTAACTGTAGACAGAGCTGTTTCTGTTCACCACAGAGCAAACAAGAAGGCCACATCAGTGCCTCTGGAGGGCTCTTGTGAGACTGATAATGGGGCAAGGCCAAAAACACTGCAGCTGGGGGCCTTCACCTGTTACCTAGAGTCCTGTCAAGGAGAAGACAGTGCTGTACCTATGTTTTCCAGACGATGTGGCATCCCCTTGCAAAGTGTGACGCCTGGGATGCCAGCAAGAACATCAAGTTGGTCCTATGTAAAAGTGAAAAAAATCACCTGGATGTAAGTGTTGCCTTCAGAACTTCAGGTTCTGCTGTTGCATCTATTTGCAGTGGGAGCAGGCTTGAGAGGACACCACGCAGCTTTCTGTTGGTGACTTGGGGGATTGCCAAACTTATAAATAAGATTTAGCATGGATAAAGCAGATTGAATTAGAGCTGAAAGGTCTCGGCAGCAGTGGGAGAGGCCTGGACAGTGTCATCTTATGAAATCAGAAGGTCCAGGGTACAGTACATCTGTGCATGCGTGCACAGAGGACTGTAAACCACTTGCAGTATGGTCACAGCACGTGCCTTTTGATTTCACATGACCTGCCTGTAACACCCTATTCAAGCTCTGAAGGTTCAGGGCCAGATCCAAGGGAACCCATGCCCTTATGTGGTAGTTTAACCCCAGAGGGCAACTAAGCACCACACAGCTGCTTGCTCACAGGTGTACCTGCTGCAGCATAGACTTATCAACAGCCACAGATACTTCAAGGTGTACCTTCTCCCGTGTGGACTTATCCTTGGGTCACAGTCCCTTCAGAGGTATACCTGCTGCAGCACAGACATAACCATGGCCACAGATGCTTTGAGATGTACCTGCTCTGACGTCGACTTATTCATGGCCAGAGATGCTCAGGGTGTCCTGCTCCCATGTGGACTCATCCACAGGTCACAGTCCTTTTGACTTGAGTTCACACTGGAGTTCCGGCCTGTCCAGTGCAGCAGAACAGAACCAGCAGTGATGTCCTGGCCACCTGCCAGCCCAGGTGTATGGCCATTGCTGCTATCAAAATGTTCCCAGGCACAGCAGAGTAAAGTAATAATAAGCAGTACAGCAAGCAGCAAAAGCAAAAAGCAGCCACTAACGAGGACTAGATACACACTAACGAGCACTAATATACAGTAAGGCAAGCCAGCCCCATGGCAAACACAGGAACCTGCCAACTAATAACTAAACAGCAATAACAGCTATAAATATGAGCTAGCACATTCCAATCAAACCTGTCATTACCTTGAACCCTTTGAGCCCCACGTTGGATCCCAAAAAGGACTGTGGTTGTTTAACCCCAGCCAGCAACTAAAAACCACACAGCCGTTCACTCACTCACTGCCTGGTGGGATGGGGGAGAGAATCAGAAGAGGAAAAGTGAGAAAACTTGTGCGTTGAGATGAAGGCAGTTTAATAGAAAAGGCCTTGACGCTGTGTAAGCACTGCCTAGCAGTAGTGAAAACACCTCTGTGTTATCAACACTGTTCTCATCACAAATCTAAAACAGAGCACCGTACTAGCTACTATGAAGAAATTTAACTCCATCCCAGCCAGAACCAGCATACCTTATATGCAATTAAGTCATATTATGGGCCTTGAAATTCAATTTATGGGAAAAAGATCAGGCTTTCCCATCTCCTATTAGACAGTTTTAATGGAAAAAGATGACTACGGTTTAAATGGTACCATTTATTTACTTGGAAGAGAACCTTGGTGTACTCAGAATGGCAAATGCATTTGCACAAAAGGATTTTCATTTGTTATTGGCTTAACGCTAATTTCTTTTCTAGGATCTCCCCTGCCAAGTCTTGTTAGTAATTAGAGGGCTGAGGTGAACACAGGTATAGCTTGCCCACGCTCCTGAGTTGTGGGAGTGCAGTAGTCCATGTACGGCAATAGCATGTGTAATTACTATCTAGCAGGTCAGTAAGGGAGGTCTGTGGCCTTTGTCTCAAAGCCCTGGACATCACCTGCCCTTATAACTTGTTCATGGCTTCTCATCTGGTAGGTATTTTTTTTCCTGTCCTTGGCTTCAGATCCTTGATTGTACCCTGGTAATTGATTTTGGCTTGAAACATTATGCTGGAATATGTGTACTTGTCTCTTATAAGCAAGCATGATTTTAGGGTTGCTCAAAGACAGCTTGGCAATGGTTATGTAGGGAAACATTAGAGAGTACTCTAAGTTTTTGTTTCAGTTAACACAATTCTTTTATCTTCAGTTTCAGCGATCTCTACCTTGATGTGGGGTGGGCTAATAAAGTTCATGTCCCCAAAGTGACCTACTAATTTCTAATTTAATTGCTTGGCAGAATCTCAGATATATTCAGTCACCTATGCTTTATCCCTGCACTTGGTCATTTCCTCCTCCTTTTCTCTGTACATTTATTAAATTGTCATTTTTTCAATGTAGTCCCCCTTTTTCCTAGACTTAGTGTCCAGACAATACAACCTCCTCTTCAAACTGGGTTGATGAGCTTTCTTGCCACACTGATTCTACCTGATCAGGCAGTCAAGAATTTCATTGTTTATGGAAGTTTCAAAACTTTTCCAAGGCTCCTTTTCAAGTGTTTCCAGTCCCTCAAGCTTTCTTTTACCAGATCAAGGTCCTGCAATTTTGTATCTGGCTGTTTTCCATGCAAGTCACCTTCAAAAGTCTTCTTTTGTTTCTATTAATTTTGATTAAAAAAAAATAATTTTCAGCTCTAAATTGAGTAGATGCTCAGATTACTGAAGTAAATATATTACAACACATAGCCAGAAGGCAAAGCCTGTAAATCATCCTCATTTGCTGTGATTTCTTTTTTTTTTTTTTTTTTTTTTTTTTTTGCTTGGAATTTGTATTGTATCTAACCCATTTAGCCTATCATTCATTCAGATGTTGTGAATGGCAGGGCAGAAGACCACAGTTTGGGTTTGCTGTAGTTTGAGTCTAACTTTAAAACTTTAAAATATTGATTCAGTGTACAAAGTATTGATTCAACCTTGATCTGGTCATCATAGAGCATTAGAAAGAGTCCTTGACTTTATCACACCCAGCTATAGACTTGGCCTAGATGAACACTAGGTGCTGCTCCTGGAAAGCTGCTAAATGCAAGCTTAGTCTGAGAAAAGAGCCATTTAAATAATTTAATACCTAACAGATGGACTTCCTTAAATACAGAAGTCATTGTTATTCTATGGACAATGCCTTTCAGAACTGAGGAAGGGTCTGTGGGAAGGAAACATTGGGGGTTTCTTTGGCTATAGGGCTCTGAGAGCAACTTAAAAATTACAGTTTGTGTGTAAGTAGTGTGAAATTGGGTGAATTTTCTTTTTGAATCTGAAGTTTCCAAAACTTCAAAGAGGTGATCAGCTGTGTCTGAAATTTTGGACAGAAAAATTGTAGTGATTACAAGTGACATACTTGTTTAACCTTATAACATAAGCAGAAAAAGGCTGTTAAGTCCTTGGAATAATTCAAATGGAATAAGGAAAAATGTGTTACATAACCAAGAATGAATTTGCTACTCCAGGCACTAGCATTTGTTATGGAAAAATTCTTGGTACTTATGTACCACACAAATTTACAAGGGTACTTACAAGTACATGCACTCAGGCACAAGGTGTAACAGTAATAGTTGCAAGCTAATGAAGATCAAGTTAGGTCAGACAGCAAAACCCAGTAAAAAGCTGTTAAAATAAATCTTAATAAAAATAAACAACACCATTACCACCTGTTTTAGGATTTAATAAAATAAGCATAGATTTGTATAATAGTCCTTTACCTTGGGTACTAAAAAAATATTTGGACAAGAGACTGATTGATTCTGTGACAACAATAAAAATGCGCGATCAGAAAGACCTTCCTCCTGCCAAACGTGGTGCACTGAAGTCCAAGTTGCACCTCTTTTCAGATGTATGTGTTGCTAAGTTTGTGGATGGCTATTTTTGACACAGCTTTTCATTATTTGAAACTGTTTACTAATGATACACAGTGCCTACATAACAACTTTTTATTGCCTTCAAATACCTGCATATTGAGCAAACTCATTTACATAAACATCTTTGGTCTTCTTTTAACCTGACAAAGAATTTGGTAGGAAAATGCTGGAGTTAGCTAAAATGGCCATTTTTTTCCAACAGCTTACTTATCTATATGCACATTTCTTAGA
This sequence comes from Sula dactylatra, assembly GCA_013389905.1. Lineage (NCBI taxonomy): Eukaryota > Metazoa > Chordata > Aves > Suliformes > Sulidae > Sula > Sula dactylatra. Next base: position 132,486 of record WEKW01027409.1, on the reverse strand, counting down.
TACCCACAGACTTTCAGAAATTACATGGTTATAAATGATATTTGGGAAAAGACAGCAACCACATTTCCCCAGCTACCTCACATTGCATTGTGTACCTGAGTGTCTTTAAAACATTGCCTATGCCTCTACTGATAATACCCTCATATCCTCAGGAGTAACTTTCTATGGGGTACAGCAATACCGTGGTTTTCATATTGCTTTACCTCAGTCTATGCAAATCTGATTGCTGGATTGGGTCCTTCCTTGTGTAGGTTTGATTTCACACATCTGGATCTACCTGTACTGAATTACATAAAAACTTTCCTTGAAGAGTAATAAATTACTTTTTACCTCAGTGTGGTGAAAGAATAGAAATATTCTCTCCTTCCTCCCACATACTGCTGTGGCTTATTTGGAAAGTCAAAACTCACAGACATCTTATTTCAACTGTTTCAAACCTTTTCTACAATATATGTCATTAATTTACATTATTGCTTTTTTTGCCTACATTCTATTTATTATAAGGGGCTGGCCTCAGTGTGAACCGTGAGAGATTGCCACCCAGGAGCATTAAAAAGATTGAAATCCCTTAATGTTCAATGCTTTAAAAACTATTTTATGGTATGGCAATTAAAGGTGACATGCTGCAACTCTTTAATCCTGAGTGGCTGCCTAGAGTAACAGGATCCCATGGAGTACATTACAGATATGGCTCGGCAGAAAATCGGCAGTATGTCCTATTTCTCCTCTTGCTCTTTCCTCATTCCCTGAAAAATGCAACTTTCAAAAGATAAAGAAAACAATACAGATTACTGCTGGGTTGAAAGATGCCATTTTGTTGGAGGAGGGGAAGTTGTAGCTGTTTCAGAAAAAAAAAATGGTCATCCAAAGTGGGCACTTCCTGCTGCAGGAAATGTAACTCCTGGGCATGGGGGGCTCTTCCTTCACAGACGTTTTCCAGAGAAAGGGGTTGAAAGCTACAAACTCAGGCAGTACTGCTAGAGATGTCATGACCAGTCTTAATGTTCAGGTATCCTTTCTGACCTGTCTTTATAGTCCACTTGAGCTGTTTGTAGCTATGGGCACTGCATACTCAGTCTGGGAGGGTGGATGGCAACTACAGCATTTAGGGGACAAGAGAAAACAGAATAAATAGCTTTGGCCCACTGCTACCTTGTTCTCTACACCTTTGAGAATAACTTAATGTTTCTCCTGTACCGCTCAGCCCACAGCTGTGATTAAATGGAATAAAATTATGAAGGAAAATGTAGTCTGGGCAAACCTGCATGCCAAATCCACCTTTATTGGAAAAAGATGTAATTTCTTAGAAGTCAGGAGAGCTGCACCCTCATACATTGCAGGTATATTTGATGAGCTTGCATTCTTATTCTGTTTAATCAAATGGATGGATTAAGAAAAGGCTTTACATGTAGGGAAAGGGAGAAGACAGAAGTGGCTCCTGTTAGTGCTCACCTGGGAAATGCTAGCCCCTCTAAAGGTACCACTCAGCCATGGCCCTTCTTGGCTTCCCTGTGGCCCAACCAAAGTGGCACAAAACAGACACCACTGCAAATCTGAAATTCTCCATGTATTTACTCATATCCATTGCCTGAATTAAACTATAGCAATTGTCCCTAAGACCTCCTATATACAGTTAGGAGGTGAGCAGCTGACAAATTTAACAGACTGAAGGAGACACAAATGAGTCTTTCTGTTACTAAAGTTCTTTCATATACTGCCTGCTAACCTCTAAATATTAAAGATTTATCATTGTTATCAATTCCAGCTCTCTTTAATCACCATCCGGGAATACTATAGCTATTGCAAAGTGACCTTAGCTGAGCCCTAAACAAGCAGCTCTTTCAGAGACGCTCTTTGTAGGCAATATGCCTGGCTGGTTTTTTTTTTACTGAAGTGCATATTATGTATTCATTTTATGTATCTCTTATCTTTGCCTTGCCTCACACTGAAAGGCTTTTTAAGAAAACAATCTAAAAAACCCCTCTATATAAGATGAACCAACACACCTCACTGTGAATTGCAGAATATGTATGTATCTTTGGTTCATCTCATGCAGTAGATAATGCAGGGGTATGGCTTTGTTCTCTGCAAAAGCAGAGTGCCCTTCCAGAAAGCACTTTATTGATAGGAAAAGTTGTTCCTATTTTTTGAAATGTAAGGGGGCCAAAAATGTTATATTTTCTGTGCTGCTGGAATCTCCTCTGTTGTTTGGGGGAACAGCTGATAATCAGCTTGCCTATCTTGCACCTTATCTGTGGCTCCAGTGGAATGTCTTGCAATGCAAAAGCAGAAATCTTGAATTTTGCAGTTGGAGAAAACAAGACATTCACTCGCAGATTGAGATAAAAGTGACAGATGTGAATAATAAAAAAGTCCACATCACATCTAGCCTTTTTCCTCAAGCCAGAGATTCCCTGTCAAACACGCTGCCTTAGACACTAATCTCATAGTATCACACAGCTGAAGCAAAGATTGCATTTGGTTACTGCTCAAATGGGAGACTTCAGGGATAAAAACCCACACTGGTGTAGAAGCAGAGTCACCAGGTGTCTCTTTTCCCAAATCAGCTGTAACCTGGGAAGAATTCAAGGGAACAAACATGCAACAGGGGCAATTTCATTTGCAGCTCAGTAAGAAACCTGTGGTCCTAGGCAGGGGTCTGCATTAAAACATAGTCTTTAGTAAAACCTGTTAAAGAGGTGATCCTTCCAGTTTCTGACTTCTGGGGCAGTTTGTAACTCCCCCAGTTATGTCAGTGCAATCGTTAGTGCGGCTTGTGTAAATTACATCAAGCAGTGGTGCACAGCTAGGAATGAGAGGGCAAGGCAGGAACAGCTTAAAGAGATTTTGCAAACAAAGCTACTTCCCCTTAGGGACTTGATGCTTTTGGGTATAGTCTTTATCACATATTGCAAGAAGTAGCAAGATCTAATGCGGATAGTATTGGTTGCAATGTACTTACTTGCCTTCTCCACAGAGAAGCGTAGAAGAATTTGGTAATAGAGTAGGGGCTCTGTAGTTTCATGGGGAGGTGGCAAATTTTGATGAAAATTTTATCTTTACAGAATTTATTTCCTGCTCTTATGAAAGCAAATAAAAAAGTTACACTGAAGACTACAACATCTTACAGGAATGGTGAGATTCCATTTCCAAATATTTGATTAATTTCCTAATTTAGATGTCTCTATGTAGGTGTCCATGTTGGAGCTAGGGACTTGACTCACTTCTTCATGCAAAGGGACCCGATGCCAGCTGAGGTGCCCTAGGTTACCTCTCCTTGCCTCCTGCTGCTGGTCCAAACGGGTCTGGGGGTCCTTCTGTCATGCCCAGCAGCCCTGTACGTATGTCTTTAATATATCACAGCATGCTTATACGCACTTTTAAGACAAAGCTGTTGGATAAGGTGATGGGAGCTCTTGTCCAGTATACAGGAGTGCTGAGTTTAATGTTATCTTGAGTCTTTGGAGAAGGGAAATAAAATTCAGCCCAAAATAGCCCAAGAACTGAGAGAAGGCCATCTCATTGCTTCACTACCCCAGGCAGATCCTGCTGAATGAGCCACTCAGCATGGAGTGGCTTCACGCTCACCAGTGAGAAAATATCAAGAGCAGTGGTGTGAAGCCTTATGATCAGGGACTTTGCCTGGAAGGGATTTAAATGTGGCTCCAATTCTTAGTTTGAAAATTCTTTCAGCAATTTATTCATTAATTGTTTATAGTAAAAATAAACACACAGGCACACAACCCGCGCACTCCTAAAAGCGGTGTATGTTATTTATGTGCACGTGTTCTTTTCCTCACTCTCTGGACTGGTGAATTCCTGATTTGTTCATGTAAAGTAAAAAAAAAAAGAAAAAAACAGGAGCAAGAGAGGGTGGATGTATGACTTTTACATCCCTTTCCTGCCATTCTCAAAGCCCCATGCTTAGCATTCTCAGCAGAAAGGTGGGTGATTTGGATGTAAATACTCTGAGGCTAAGGAAGCTCAACCAAGTTCCTACTCTCTGGGCAATTGCTCCATCAGTAGAGCTGCAATAAGAATAAAATGCAGTGCAGGGGACAGCTCTGCACTGAAGTAGCAGCTATTTTGCAACAAATCTGGATTTCTCTCTTAAAACAGTAGAACAGACAGCTGAGAAACTTCTAAACTCTGTGTATCATGAATGTGAAGCCAAATAGTGATTTTAGCATCAGTTTTCAAAATTTTACTATTTGCACAATTAATCCCTACCCTAATGTTACTAGAATGCTGACCTTAATAGTTATAACAGCTGTACTATAGGTGAATCAACTAGGTGTACCAATTCATCTATCGGAAGGTACTCTTATTTCAGAGGAGGGCTACACACTACATGTGAGAAAAGAAGAGATATTAATATTACTAGTTTCATCAGCCTAACAGTGGTTGAAAGTCTCTTTTCAAAGTTTCCTTGAACAGATCTGTGAATAGGTGATATAACTGAAGACTAAAATTTGTGAGAACATGAGTGATCTACATGTGATAGCTAACTAGCTATCACTAGAATAGAGTATCTAGTATTTTCTGTTGTTCTCATGTTGGAACAAACCAAAACTAGACTTCCATGTTTCACTGTGAACTGTAATGTCATAACCTTGAGAAATATGCAAGGACTCAGCAAATCAATCAGCAGAATTATATTCTCCTTTTAATATAGGTCTCTCTCCTCCTTGATGATAGCAGAGAAGGGACAGTTTGGATTACTGTTTAATCAGTAGGTTCTTTGACTTGGTCTTGAAATGTCAGCTCTTAATCTCCCTTACCTTGAAAAATGAAGATATTGGGATTTGATGTAATAGCTTTGTCTCAGTGGTATAGTCCTTCTGTCAATATTCACCTCACAGAGAGGCTTGCTCATAACCCAGAGTGCCATGCATTTCCACTGCCTTGGCAGCAGGCTCCATTTCATGTGACTCAATAGCAAATTCAGACGTTTTCTCTGTGCATTTTCTTCAGCTTTAAACACATGAAATTGCAGCCATTTAATTTAAACTGGTTTTCAAAAAGAGGATAGCAATAAAAGACCAGTTGGGACAGTGGGTATTTTTAGGAAAATTACGTGAAGGATTTATTAATGATGTCTGTGATAAAAGTTAACAAATCATAAAGGTGAATTAAAAACCATATTTTTTTAGTTTCTATTAAAAAAAGTACCCAAGAATTTTCCTCTCTGCCCCAACATATATTAATATAGAGGGGGCAGTAAAATATTTGATTTCATGGAGAAGGTGGTCACATATGAAAGGAGACATCTGCCAATCTCTAATGACTTTTCTGTGAGCTCTGTGGTGGAAGACATGAAAAATGAGTAGGTTGGTATATTAAGTGATTATTCTTCACATCAACAGAGAAAGATGTGGTTTCATGCATTTTGAATCCAAATACTAGTGCCTCTGGCTGCTTTATAACTTGCTCATATCACAGTAATTCCTAAACTAATTTCTTACAGGTTCATCTGCAATCTTAGCTGGTCATTCCATCACAGTGAACATTTCAGGATGGAAAAATGGCAGCAAATATAGATCACTGTTTTTTTTGTTTGATCACTTGGATCAGAGCTGGTGTTGTAGTGACTATGTCTTGCTAAGGAGGACTTAGGAACCAATCTTGCATTCCATGAGTTCAAGCTATACTAAACCTTTGTCCCCAACTGTACTAGTTATAATTATCTGAGGTGTTTTTAAGTATAACAGTAGTTAAAAGAGTGAGCACCCTATCCAAAGTCAAGTCACTGACGTCAAGGAAATATTCACAGATTATGTCCAGAGTGCAAGTGGCTTTGTGGGCACCTAGCACAACCATGGTCCCTCAGACATCCATGCTGGAAGACTGCCAGGGTGCCATGCTGCTGCCTTCTGTCCTCTGCACTTTGCATTTCTCCCAGGGAATCACAATAAGGGATTAAAGATGAAGATAACATGCACAGTATTTTGTCCAATTAGACCTTTTGGATGAGAAGTGCCTTCATATGTCTTAGCATGAATCTATCCCTAATGATTTCGGCAGACTTTGTGGACCAGCACTGAAGGCCAAGTTTGAACAATCAACATGAAATTAGTGTAGGTAATACAAATGAGATTATTTTGCATAATACTTAATAGCAAACAATATCACCTGCTTCTTATTTTCTATGGTATTACAAAAATATTTTTCAAAGTTGAATTTTGGTAATGTTTTTCTCATTCCCCTTACACTCGGATAGACAGTTTAAAAATTATTTCAGATCAGAGTGCTTTGTATTTTTCCTCACATGCTGATAGCAACAATGGCTTCAGATCCCATGCCTAAAAATCTGGAGGTCATTAAGCCTTGATAAAAATGTGAAATAGTTAAAAAGCACATCCCTACTTACACTTAGCACATGTTAGGTAGAGTGCAGATAACACATGCTTTCTTGTGTATTTGTTTATGTTTTCATGTTAACCCGGGGTAACAGAAATGACCTAATTTTCTGCAGAACATTTCTGTACTCAAATTCTTCAAAGTAACCATTACCTCTCTCTGCCCCCCTCTTTCTGTTAAGCGTCATGCAAGCTTCAGGTATCAATGTCATGGTAGTGAAGGGAGACCATGTAGACTCAACAGGTAGGACCTACTGCCACCAGCAGAGCCCAGGGTGACTTCAGACAGATCATGAAGGACATCTCCCGGAGGATGGAGGATAGGGTGTAGTAGAAACACATGGTCCTGCTGCAGGGCTGTTACTGGGACCATGAGGTGTCCAAAGACTGGAATTAATAGATTAAGAAGATAAAACTAGACAGCTCAGTAAGAGCTATGCAGAATAGCCCCATCATGGGAACCTAACTTCACCACATCTCTCTTCTAATCATTGCATGGACTTTCTGACAAGCTGTCTGATGGTGGGATGCAGCAGCCAGCAACTGGAGGGGAAGGACCATATCCTCTTTGTCCACTTGGAGGGTTTGATCTGGGAGTGTCATGCAAGTAAACAAATTAGCAAGTAATTTTTGCCTCCTGTAATTTCAGTCAGTGTGCAGATGTGGTTTGTGAACTCCCAGAGCCAGATCTCATGGGACTCCAGAAAAGCAGCATTACCTTTAGAGCGAGGCTGGAATCACTAATGTAGTGATTCAGTTATGAAGTATGGAGTAAACTTCTTAAAGTAAACTCCAGATTCAATTAATGTAGCCTTTCATACAAAACAAAGATGCTTAATTGTTTACAAGATGGCAGCCTTGAAGAATAAAACTCTCTTGATGTAGATCCTTATATCCTACTAGGAGGAGAAATTCTGTGATTACTAATGATGTGATGTGGGAACATCCATCATTTTTTCTTGGCAAGGTACCAAAAGAGGAGTTTCAGACATTTTCAGATGAAGAGTCATAGGATCATAGAAATTTTGAGGCTGGAAGGGCACCTCTGGAGATTTTCTTGTCCAACCCTTTGCTCAAGCAGAGTCAGCTACGGCAAATTGCTCAGGACTGCACCCAGTCGGGTTTTGAGTATCTCCAAAGATAGAGACTCCATCACCTTTCTGGGTAACCTATTCCAGTGTTTGACCACCTTCACAGTAAAAAAAGTGTTCTCTTGTGTTCAGATGCAATTTCATGTGTGTTCGGTTTGTGCCCATCGCCTCTTGTCCTGTCACTGGGCACCCGTGAGCAGAATCTGGCTTCCTCTTCTTCAGACCCTCCTACCAGGTGTTTATACACATTGATAAGATGCCCCTAAAACTTTTCTTCTCCAGGCTGAGCAGTCCCAGCTCTCTCAGCCTCTTCTAACATGCCAGATACTCCAGTCCCTTCATCACTTTCATGGCCCTTTGCTGGATTCACTCCAGTAGCTCCATGTCTTGTACTGGCAAGCCCAGGGCTGGACCCAGCACTCCAGATGCATCTGAGTAGAGTGGAAGGATCCCCTCCCTCAACCTGCTGACTATGCTCTGCCTAATGCAGCCCAGGAGGCTGTTGACCTTCTTTGCTGCGATGGCACATTTCTGGATCATGGTAGCCTGTTGTCCCCCAGGACCCCCAGTTCCTTCTCTGCAGTGCTGCTTCCTAGCCTGTTGTACCCAGCTTGTACTGATGGCTGGGATTATTCCTCACCAGATGCAGGACCTTGCATTTCCCTTTGTTGAGTTTCATGACATTCCTCTCAGTCCAATTCTCCAGCCTGTCCAGGTCCCTCTGAATGGCAACACACCCAACTGATATATTAACCACTTGTCCCAGTTTTGTATCATCTGCAAACTTGCTGAGGGTGCACTATGTCCAAACGTCAAGGTCATTAATGAAGATTTTAGACAATATTGGTCCCAATAGCAATCCCCGGGATACTCCATCTAAAAAAGTGTGCACAAGGCACTAAGCACACTGAGGAGGACCTCTGTTCCACCATACATTTTCCTCAAGTCTGTAATGCAGTTTTGGTTGTATTGAAATTGTATTGAAATAAAGCTTAATCATAACTTCCCTAAAATCAGATATGTTTCCCATATATTTATGCCTGACCTAATGTTACTGAATCCCAGCTAATTTTATTTTTTTTTCTAACACAGGTATAATTGTCAGGAGTTGTCACGGTTTAACCTGAGCACCACGCAGCCACTCACTCACTCCCCCCTGGTGGGATGGGGGAGGGAATTAGAAGAGGAAAAGTGAGAAAACTCATGAGTTGAGATAAAGACAGTTTAATAGGTAAAGCAAAAGAAGGAATTCATTCACTGCTTCCTATCGGCAGGCAGGTGCTCAGCCACCTCCAAGAAAACAGGGCTCCATCACGTGTAACAGTTACTTGGGAAGACAAAGGCCATCACTCTGAATGTCTCCCTCCTTCCTTCTTCTTCCCCAACCTTTATGTGCTGAGCATGATGCCATAAGGTGTGGGATATCCCTTTGGCCAGTTGGGATCAGCTGTCCAGGCTGTGTCCCCTCCCAACTCCTTGTGCACCCCCAGCCCACTTGCTGGTGAGGTGGGGTGAGGAGCAGAAAAGGCCTTGGCTCTGTGTAAGCACTGCTCAGCAGTAACGAAAACATCCCTGTGTTATCAACACTGTTTCCAGCACAAATCCAAAACAGAGCACCATACTAGTTAATATGAAGAAATTTAACTCTATCTCAGCCAAAACCAGCACAGGTGTGAAGATGAAAAATAAATTTTACCCAGTAGATTGGAAAGACAACTTTCCTTGTATGAATGACAGAATGCCCCCCTTGCAAGAGTCATAGGGTGAAGTGATACCTTTTTCTGGACTGACTGGAAAAAATATAGAGAAGGCATACAGGTCTGAAATGGAAGATGGGTGGTGGAATAGTTAGTATTGACCTTCAAATGTAAATACAGATGAGAAAAATTGCTCTGACTGCAACTGCACAGTATCAACCAGTTAAGGAAAAGTTAGCTGTGATGCATAGAGGCAAGGGGAAAGAAATGAAGTTGTTAGAGTTCAGATCACATACACTGAGCCAATAATTTCCGTATATCACGTGTGAGATGCTTCTGCCAAGTAAGACACTATCATTGATTTTACCCACACAGAGTAATGGCAAAAATGAGAGGAAGCACCATAAATCTCTACCAAACGCTGTAAGTGAGCTCTGCTCATCACCTTTTTCTCCACTCTCCATCAAGGCAGGTGGGGCAAGAGTCCTCAAAAGAGAAAAAAGTGGGGCAAGAGAACTAAAAGAGACAGCACTAGGAAAAAGTGAAAGGGCATTGGGTAGTTTGCCTATAAGAGAGGATGTGATGCCCCACATAACTGCAAACAAGTTGCAGGTGCTAAACTAGTGAATAGTGGATTTTGTGGTGGAAGCTGACAGAAATTTTTTCTTTGTGCCACTCTCTCTGCTCCATGGTGGCTCCATATGACCAGTGAGACAGAGTCAGAAATGCCACCTGCAGGCTCAGTGGGGATCACATTGACCCTCAATCTCAAGGGAGCAAAAGCTGGGCAATATTTACTGCCTGCTGGCAGCCAGCTCAGTTATGGAATGCTGTCGGCAAGGAGTGATAGGACTGAGGAGACAGCTGGCCTTTGGAGAGTCTGACCTTCTAGTTGTCTCTGAAAGGAGTTTCCCCCACTATGGTAGTTATTGCTCTACAACGACTCCATGACTCAAAACTCTGGGATAAAACAGTGCAAAGGGAGTAGAAGTTTGCACATTTGCTTTGATAATTGAGAGTGAAAAGAAAAATGAGAGAAGTACCTCAGTCTAATCTAGAGTAGGTAGACAGGCCCTCAAAGGATCATCTACAGGTTTGCAGTGGAGAAAATTTTGGTGTATTATTTCTCCTGTGTTGTGTCTCCTTTGAACATTTTTGCCCTCCATCAGCATGTTCTCTTTCTTTGTGGTACTTTTCACCCTCATGGCTTCTCCGTTGTGTAGGACTGGAGCTGAGACATGACACGCTGCATGTTGTAAGCAGTTGGTTTCCATGTGGATCCCCCAGTGTTGGTGTGGTCTTACCCCACAGCTGTTCTCAGATGCAGAATACTTCCTGAGTCTCCTTGCTCAGGGAAAGAGAGTGACTTTTCTCACCACAAGAGGATTTACTCACTCTTCCAGAGATTTCTCCTCTGGATTGCTGATCTTTGCTGAATTTCACTGACCATATGATGGTGAAAGGTCTAGGGAACATTGCTTCAAATTGCTTCAAATAATCTGATGTGATCTTCTTATATAAGAAAGTGAAGATGCTGCTTCTTCTTTGGGTTTCTCATAAATTTATTTGGGCACTAATTTAAATGTCACTGCAACTTACATTACACATATCTACTCAGCACATATAGATCAAAGACAATCCTTTCATGCAGTCAGATGTTCTCATGGGGGGAAAAGATTGCAACATCATGCAGGGGAGGGGGGACAAGAGAGGATGGAAATAATTTCAGTACTTAGGTGTCATGGTTTTAGCTGGGATAGTTGATTTTCTTCACTGTAGCTGGTATAGTGCTGTGTTTTAGACTTAGTATGAAAATAATGTGATAACACACTGATGTTTCAGTTGTTGCTGGGTAGTGCTTACACTAGTCAAGGACTTTTGCAGCTTCCCATGCTCTGCCGGGTGCACAAGGAGCTGGGAGGGGAGGGGATACAACCAAGACAGCTGATCTGAACTGGCCAAAGGGTATTCCATATCATGTGACGTCATGCCCAGTATATGAACTGGGGGGAGTTGGCCGGGGGGGGGCAGCGATCGCGGCTCAGGGACTGGTGGTGTCGGTCAGCGGGTGGTGAGTGGCTGCAGCACTTGTGTTTTTTTTTTCCTTTTCCCTCTTTTCCCTGGGTTTCGTTTCTCTCTCTCATTATTTCTTTTTATTATATTATCATTATTATTATCATTACCATTACTACTCTTACTATTTTATTTTAATTATTAAACTGTTCTTATCTCAACCCACGAGTTTTCTTGCTTTTGCTCCTCCGATTCTCTCCCCCATCCCACAGGGGTGGGGGGAGTGAGTGAGCAGCTGTGTGGTGCTTAGTTGCTGACTGGGGCTAAACCACAACATTAGGACAGGAACCTTAGGGTTAGACATCTTTAAGCTGGAGCAGGTGATTTTGTGAAGGTTGGAAGAGAACGGGCAGAGGGAGAAGATACTGACAGGTACACAGAATGGGCACAGTAATACTTGTGATAGCAGCCAGGAGACAAAGGACAGCTGAAAAGACAGTCCTGAGAAAACAAAGTATACAAAACTCTAAGAAAAAAGAAATACATTTACCCATCCTCAAAATTCCACCCTATAGGTTATCCATTCTTTCTGTAAATATGGTGCTGTCAGGGTGCATTGCTTCAGTGGTCACTTATGTCCTTTAATGTCAATCTCGGACAATCAGGCAGCAAAAGCCCAAGGCATTCGAACACTGAAGCTCCCTTGCGATGGAAGGTCATCCTGCCCCATTTTCACAGCTCTCCTTACAAGGGAGGCCTTGAGCAGGTGGGAAAATGGTGCCAAGCAGGGTATGCAATGGCAAAAAATACACACTGGCAACATGAGGACATCAGATGAGGTGTCTATACTTGTGCTAGAGAAAGGGCCCAAGCCTGCACACCCTGCCAGACGTTGGCTGAGTGTGGTGCAGTCAGAATGACAGCTTTCAAGCACCAGCAGAGGCTCTCAAGGGCACAGACACAAATTCCTTTGGCATCTTTCACACCCAAAACAGAGGCAAGTGTCTTGAGCAGCCTCTCTGTGTAGATGCCGAGGTACATCTTTCCCAAACCCAAGTCTGAGAATAGCCAGTTATACACAAGGATATCAGAGGCAGTCCCCAAGATGCTGACTGGCAGGTAGTAAGGACTGCACCCCAGGGACCCTTCCTGGTGGCTCTGGGCATCCACCATAGGACCATCTCAGCTGAGCAGCTCCTCCGCTTGCCACAGAAGAACACAAGAATTGTGGACAAGTGATATTACAGCACATCAACTAATGTTCCTATTGCTGCTAATACTGATGGAGCTGAATGAGCAGATGAAACAACTCAAAATATGAGGGGTTAGAGGGCCCAGAGTAAATATTCCCAAAATACTACTATTTTAAGGTTGATATAGGGGGTTTTACTCACATAAGTATTCCCATGTATTAAAATGGGAGCGCTCACATGAATACATCAGGTCTTATGTAATGTTTGGGGGTTTTTTTCCATTTATAAGGTTTTATAAGATTGTTGTTCCCTCTTTCACAAAGATAAACAGATTTTTACCGTTGTATTCCATATTGTTACCTCTTTCTAGTTAGGTTTTATAAATACTGATTTACATACATAATGTTTTTTTTAATATTTTTGCCTCTCTTACTGTATCATTGTTAATTTTTGCATTTGATTCAAACTGATGGCAATGTTTTTATTGCAATTAATTTCATTGACTGTATTGGAATGAGTCGCAAATACCTCTCATGCACAATTTCCTCTTACGTCAGTAAATTCTCATTCCTTTTTATTACTTTGCATGACTGCTTGTTTTCTCAAATCGAGTGTATTTTCTTTCTTGCTTTTATATTTTCTTTTGTAGATGTTGCTGACCTTCATCCAAATTCTCATAATCAGGTAATAAAATCACAAGCTTTAAGCTTCTTTCTGGCTTTATCTTTTCTCACATATGATCGATGAGCTCCATTTAAGCTATAGCCTCCAATATCTCTGTTCAGGTCCATGTACTAGAGGTAATGAGGACCCTTGTTGTGGCTAAGGGAACTGAGATACAAGGGAATGAGGGAAGCTGAAAAGAACTACAGTAAAAGAGTTTGGAAAACTTTTTTCATAGGGCAATGATTGTGATCTCTTCACTCTCTTCTATTTAAGAATCATCTGGAAGTGGACTTTGCCAAAGTGCTTGCTCAAGCTCTGAATTGCCTTTGAATTGATTGCTATGACTCTCAGCCTTATTATTAATGTGTGCTGTGTCACTGATAATCCAAGTCACATGTGTTATATCTGCTCCTTTGTTCAAAGTCTCATTAAATCCACAAAAAGTTTTCAAGACGGATGTGTTTCCAGTGTGCCTACATATTTGTGTAAGCTTCTGTTTGCAAATTCATGTCCAGAGAATGTAAGTAGCCCCGTCTTAAAAATTTTTTACTTACAACCTGCCATGCAATGCACTTTCAAAAGCATATAAAAAAGTGAACAATTTATTGAATGAACATTTACAGATATTGTTCTTCAGTATTTGCCCATGTTTAAAGTGTTTGTAGAAGTATGATACACGATACACAGAATTTTATGTACAAATAATACAAACATTGTCTAATAAAGACCCAAGACAGCACACTGCAAAATGAATATTGTATCTGACTCAGCTGAATCCCAGTGTTTAAGTCATTACGATTAAGTAATGGATGGCTTTCAGGAAATTAATTGATGGCCTCAGACTTGCTTCTGCTGGACAGTTATCACTACCGTCCAAATGAAACTGTTATCCTATCGCTTTACAAGCTCAGGAGAGAGATAATGAACAGGATAGGTAAAGTAGCTGAAGTACACCTTGTCTTTAAATAAAGGTGGCAGCTAATTAACAGGATGCTATTGTGGTAACTTTTATTCCCACTGTCCTTGCATGACTTCTTCAGGGTGAAAAATAGAACTCCTAAGGTCTCTGAAACTTTCTTACAGGTGAAATTACAGATAAAAAAGCTCCAGGCAGGTTCATGTAATTCCCACATGAAGGTGCTGGTTTTACTTTCAGAATTTTCTTTGAAATATTTTCTAAAAGCTTTACTAATGACTGGAAAATAAGTCCTCACTTGAAAGCAACCTGAGCCTTGAAAAACAATGAGATGGTTAAACAAAAGCAAATTAACAATATGCAAGAACGCAGCATTAATTAAATAACTTATCTGGGGGGGAAAGACATCTTAAGATATTTTTCATCAGCTCAGAACCATTTAAGAAAAGTGTACTCTACTGAAAAGAGCTCATCTTTTTTCAATACCTAAAGCCAAAGATATATGTTATAAAACTGAAAGGTCAGGAGATGCCTCAAGATATCGTAAACTCTATCAGCCCCTTAGAAGGCAGGATCAAGATATATCATTCTTGGCCATTGATTGTTGAACCTGTTCTTGAACCTCTCTGATGATGGAGATATCGTTTATCCATCCAGCAGTACACCCCAGTGTTTAATTAACCTTGTTTTTCTCATTTTTCCTCATGTCTGCCTGGATTCTTCCATGCATCAGTTTAAGCTGTGTCTTGTCTTACTGACTATGTATTTGGGAAGCAGTTTATCTCCTTCTTCTTTGCACCTGCTTTTCATATACTTTTATATTTTTCTCATACACCTTGTTCAACATTCTCTTCCTAGGGCCAAGAAACCTGAGTTTGTTCAGTTCTTCATTGAAGGTCATGTTTTCTGGACTTCTGAAGGCTTTTGCTGCTTTCATATGGATTTTGCCTTAAAACCTTACTAAATTTGATTTATATGATAACCACTGTTTCCTTTTTTGCCCCTCAAAACCTTGTCCTGTGATNCAAACTCATTGCCTCAGTCATAACTCATGTGCTTGTTCTTTACTGGGCAAGAGATCAACTCTTCAGCTTTCTCCCCTCTAAAGTATAAACCAGATGTGAAGATTCTCATTAAATCAAAATGATTAATATTTTTTTTTTATCCTTATTATTATGGCAGTCCTCAAGGAATTGAGAAATGGGAATATCGCATGGGATGTGGGGTTTAAACATTCTTCGGAGAGCTGTCAATAAATCAGTTAAGTATACGGTATGTCTATCATTCAAACCTGTAAGAATTCCTGAAGTCTCACCTGTCTCTGGTGAGCTTGTCTTAGAAGAGATTGTGGTTATACCATGACAGACAAAGGATTTGAGCATCTGTGTCAAGCAAAGGTCAAACAGAACTTGCTTTTGGCTGGCCGCTGCAAGGCAAAAAGTTATTGCTATCCTAATGGCCCTTTGCTCAGCATGGCATTGATGAATTGTCAGATAGCCAGCAGAGATCAGCAACAGTGTGGAACCATGTAACCAGATATCGATAAAGCATGGCAAGTAACAGAACAATGAAACTGATTGGTCTTATTCATAATAACTCATGAATCACCTGGAAACTCATAGTAAAAGTAAAACAAGAATTATCCAAGCATCCTGATCATTTAAATTTCATATAGTAGTTTCCCCTTCAAAGATTGTTTTCCCATTGGGAAGCTGTTCTCATGGGTTATTATAAAACCACCTCCCTTGCCTTTCATAGCATTTCTGCTTTCACACATTTTCATATCCTCCTCCCCAGATGTCCCTCCTGAGAATGTGAGTAGGAAAAATAGAGCAACAATAAAGCCAGCAAGACATCTTGCTCCCCCATGAAAAAAAAAAGAATAACAACAGATGTAGAAGATCCCTTTCACTTCCCTGCAGAATAAAACTAACAAACACAAAGTTGCATGATGGACTGATCTCCTCAGTTCCTCTTAAGAAAATAAAATGCACAAAACATTAGTAATAAAGTCCTGCTTTGTCATTTAATGCATTCTCAAAAACATGCTATCGTTGCTAAGAATCATATAGAATAAAAGTAATATGGCAATAAAAAGCCCTTATGGGTTTTGGCACAATTTCATCCTTGAGAAGTCTCCTTTGGGGAGCCCCAAGCAGACATTCATGCAAAGAATAGGACTGCTGGAGATGGAATATTACATTTGTTGCAGAGTTTATACCATGTGTAGCCCTACTGGCAAGGAGGTTCAAAGAGGGAAATACACAGTGCAAAAGTGGAAGTTTCATGTGGAATTTAGGGGAAGAGGGAATTCAGGTGTTACTTCAGGCCACCTGTGGATGCATGTTGGCTCACAATCATGTACTCCTGCAGAGCAGGAGCATGAAGCTCTGAGATTTGCCTATGCAAGTAAAAGCCTGGCTTGATGTAGAAATAAGGATTTTGCTTCAGTGGTGAAATGACACCCTTGTAATCCTCATCTCTCCCCTTTCACCAGACCACCAATAGATTAATTCTCATGTCTTTTGCTGCCAGGTTTACAAATTGCCTCATTAGTTCCTGTGAGTCTGCATTCTTCCACTGAGTGTGTGAAACAAATAAGCAAAGACAAAAGCAAAGATAAAAATCACAGCAGGCTGGAATTTCCACACTAAGTATTTGTCATGATATAAGGAATCCAAGCAACAACAACAACAAAAAAAGTCCTGGTCAAGATAGTTATATCTGATTTATGTCAGTCACAGAAAGGTATACCTGGTTTGATTAGTTATTGGAACAATATATTGATCAGTCTTCTAATCACATTTTCCTGGAGCGCATACACTCAAACTTTACCTACAGGCACTATATGCATATTGTGCTACTGCTAAGTTGCCATTAAAATATTTTCTTCTTTTTGTAATTGTCTTACAGCATTATGTTTGTGCTAATGAAGTCCAGTTTTATATGAAAAAGTACTGTTGTAAACAATATATGTTATAGAAATGTATATTAAAATGTAAACAATAGCTACAATTGTGCATGTGTTTTCAAGGTGAAAAAAACTAACCTTTTCCTTTATAGAAATATTTAAATGCTGTCTACTTATTGACTACCTAGTAATCTTATCACTTCTAGATGACCAAACCTTGTTTTGAGAAGGTGATGCTGCACATCCATTTTAGAGCTAGAAACTCAGCAAGACTTCATAAAGTCTTATAACCTGGGCTTGTGGGAGCTAGTTTTGAGTCATATATTTTATAGAGCCCATCTCCTTATTGCCCATGGTGTTCCAAGTTTACAGCTTAGCTTGAAGAGTGGTATTCTCTGCAAAAAAATGTGCACAAAAGCTCTGTTTTAGTTTTGTTTGATTTTGTTTGATTTTCTCTGCTCTGCCAAACATGAATGCTTGAAGTCCATAGTTGCGTGCCTGAAGAATTTGTTTTCATTAGCACAGACAACAGCTCCCATGCACATCTGTGAGGTATTTTGACACTTTTGAAACACACAGAAAGATTTTTAGAGCCTAAATATAGGGGGGTTTTTTTGAGGTGACAGACTTGGACTGTTAAGTCTGAAAGTTCAAATGGGTGAAATAGGATGTCTGGGTTAAAAAAAATTACTTTGTAGGCATTCTAGAAAGTAGAGGAAGGCAGAATTTCAGAAGGACTCTACTAACTGCACAAATTGTATAGGAATGACAGAGTAGATATTTCCACTGGGAAGGAGGCTGAATAAATTACAGAAAGTTTCAGACAATATAAATGAAATAAAATGATATAACAAATTGTACAATGCTATTCCTGTGGGTGGAAATTTCACACCTAAACGGGCAGAGCGGAACGTGGCAGTTGTGTGAATGACAGCCCATGTAACCAGTGGTGGCAGTGACTGTGGAGAGCCAACAACCATAGGATGCTATCTACCACGGAGTTATCCAGATGGGAAGAACTTTGGAAGGTCTCTATCCCCAAGTAGAGCCACCTCTAGGGCAGACTGAATTGCTCAGGGCTTTGTCCACTTGAGTCTTTAAAACTGCCAAAGGCGGGGATGGCACAGCCTATCAGGGCAACCTGCTCCACTTTTCAAAGATAATTGAGCGTGGCCTTGCAATGACACTGAGCAGCTTCCTTACCACTCATGGGTGTGTACCACCAGGTCCCATTGGTGTGTGTACGTCCAATGTTCCTTAACAATATCGTCCTCTACTGAGGGTAAGTTTTCCTTGCTTCAGACTTTCCCACTGGTCCCTCAGGAGCCTGGGATTCATTCCTAAAGGCCAGTGTTACCAGGAAAGATTGAAGGAAATAAAACATTGAGAACCTCAGCCTTTCTGTGTTCCATGTCAGCAGGGCTGCTGCCCCATTCAGCACCGAGCACATATTTTCCCTCACTTTCCTTTTTCTGCTTATGTACCTATAGAAGCCCTTCTTGTTGCCTTTCATGTTCTTCACCAGATTCACCTCCAGATGGGCTTTGGCTTTCCTTATCCCATCCCTTGGATGCTTGGACAGTGTCTCTATACTTCCCCTGGGTCACCTGTTCCTCTTTCCACATCCTGTACATATCCTGTTTATGTTTGATTTTAGTCAGGAGCTCCTTCTTCACCCATGAAGGCCTCCTGCCACCTTTGGTTGATATTCTGCTTGTTCGGATGGACCACTCTTGAGCTTGGAGGTGATCCTTGAGAATCAACCAACTCTCCTGGTCCCCTCTTCTCTCCAGGGCTGTATCCCATGGGATTCTTCCAAGCTCATCTTTGAACCAGGGTTGTAATCCTGCTTTTTGTCTTGTTTCCTCCTCTCAGGATCCTGAACTCTGCCATCTCATGGTCACTGCAGCCAAGGCTGCTCCTGACCTTCAGATGCCTGACTGGTTTTGTTTGTTCCTAAGTATGATGTCCAGGAGGGTATCTTCACTTGTTGGCTTCTTGATCATCTGTGTTGGAATGTTGTCATCAATGCACTCCAGAAATCTCCTGGATTTCTTGTGCCACACTATGTCATCCCTTCAGCAGATATGAGGGTCTGCAAACAGGTTTCTTCCAGTCATCTGAAGGACTCCATTTGTGTAAGCTATTCTACCACATGCCAATAAGACTGTAGCCCTGCAACTGCACACAGACCTCCATTTCCTCCTTCTGTCCCCCATGCTGCGCGCAGTAGCGCACAGCACTTCAGAGAGGTACTCAGATGTGCTGATTTCCCAGAAAGGGTATAAGATCTTTCCCTGTATGCCTGGGAGACCTTGTCAGTAGACTGAGCCAAAGAAGAAAACACATGAATAATATCAAATGTTTGCAACTTCCCTGGTCCATTTTAGATTCAGAAAAGTTTTTTCACCATGATGCACTGGTTAAGTATTCAAACACCATTGGATATACTCCTTAGAGCACATTGTCTTGCTCATAGAAAAGCAGCTCCTGATTTAGTCTGATTTAGATAATGGTTTAAGACATAATTATCAGCCACCTATAACAGTGTAGTCAGATTCAATATCCTGGTAAGTGAAAAAACCCAAAATTGGCATGATAGTAAAGCTACCCAAAAGTGAGATGATGATTAACTAAAAATTGTCTAAAAGCATAAAAATATTGCAGACAGCATGGAGTCTGTTTGAAGGCTCAGACTAATTTTTTGTGTCAGAGTTAATGTGTATCGCAAATCAATGTTTTATGTTCAGAGTAAGTGTATCATAAATCAGAAAGGACTTGAAGAGGATCTTCAATAAGAAAAAAGGCGATGCTAAAAGAAGAGAAAGAAGGAGGGTCTTGAACATAAGAAGACATCTTTAAAAGTCTGCTCAAATGAGGACAGTAGAAATAAACGTAAACTCTGGGAGGTTAAAAGTTAATTCATATCAAGGCAAGCCAAAAAAGATTGTGATAAGAAAATTGCTAAAAGCCTTCAAACTAGCCATAAAAAGACAACTTTAAAAAAACACATTGGAAGCAGGAAGCCTGCCAGAGACTCCATGGGGCTGATAGCTGGCATAAGCATAGAAGAATTACCCAAGGACAATAAAGCCAGAGCAAAAAAAAAAGTCATGAATTCTCTGCATCAGAGTTCGTTACACAAAAAGTTGGTAATATTCCTAAATGGGTTATAATATTTAGTGGGACAGGAGTTTGAAGAACTCTCTCAAAATTAAGGTATCAATGGAATAGATTTTAGAAAAAATTGTCAAAAATTTTAAGACTTTACTTGGACAAGGTGATGTTTACTCAGGGGTTTGAAAGGAGTTCAGACAGAGAATTGCTGGATTGCAATGGATAGCAGTATATTACCTCTAGTCAAAAGAACCTCAGTAACAGACAAATATGAAGGGTCAAAAATGGTACTAGTTTGTTTAAAATGAGCCTAAGGATGTTCTAGAGAACTGCATATTAGAAACGAAGGTATCTGTCAGATTGGTAAAAGTAATAGCAAATAATGAAATGAATGGACACACAAATAAATATTAACATAATGATGAGGAGTCAAAAAAGAGGGTCTGGTTTATCTAGTGTACATGAATTTTGAAAAATCTTTGGCAAGCTCTGTCAGTAGAGGCTCTTAAAGAAATGAAACAGTCAGTGAAAAAGGAAGGTGCTCTCATGAATTAATAACTACTTAAAAGCCATAAAACAACAAAAAGAAATAAATGGGTAGTTTTCAGAGCAGAAAGAAAGGCTGAGCATGAGGTCCCGCTCTGATCTGTGCCACTCAACATTTTTAAAAATGATCACGAAAATGGCATGAATGAAGAGGTGACAGAATCTGATGACAGTATAAAATTTTTCAACATAACGAAAATTATTGCTGCCTATGAAGACCTGCTGAAGGATCTGGCAATACTGAGATTCGCAAAGGTACAATGGCAGATGATAGGACTGTGCAAAGAGGCTGATAAGAATAGCAGTTAGTCCCATTAGTGGTTTCTTCTTGTTACTTTTTCACCTAGTTAAATTAACTTGATCTAAAATGAAAGATGAATCAGACTGGGGCTCTTTGTGGATGAAAACTCTGGCAGAACATTACTAATCTTTTCTGTGTTTCCTGCCTGTGTTGTGTTAACACTTTCACTCAGTGGAGCAGTATGGAAATCAACCAAGAAAAGGATATTTTAATGCTTTCCAGTATCAACAATTAGAGTCCAAATCAATTAATTTTGACAAAAAAAATCCTATATGATTGCTGTAAATAACAGAAAACCTTTCCCAAGTATTAGTTTAATCTATCAGCAAATTATTCAAAGAGGAAGAGGAAGAGCAAGTGGTTTTGTCACTTAATATTTGGCAAACAGTTTCCATCTTGCCTTACATTGATCTGAATCTCCTTTTTGAGGATAAAGACACTGTAGGGATATGTTTGAGCATTATTGCCTTTCATATTCATTATGTAATAAATTTCATCTGTGTGCATCCTCAACAGAGTTTGAATTTTAAATGTCAAATGGATCCACCAAAGGCACAAGGAACTGGAATAGTAATTCAAAATACTTTTAGAACGTATTAATGCAAAAATATATGAATGCAGTAAAACATCGTTAAAGTGCTTCTGTGATGATGACTCTTGGGAGTTCTGTTCCCAAAGTAGGTGGAGGGGTCTTGCATTTGATAGTTTTCTGGGTTGGATTTTACTTCTTTTTTTCTTGAAAGCATCAGTTTGCAAGCCCTTGTGCGTGAATTTTCTCTTTTTGTAGCCAGATCGGAAGAATTTCCTCACCTTTCTCAATGCTCACTGGTCCTGAAATGTAATACCTGTGGGTTGGAGTACCAGTCAGCCCCCTTGGGTCAGTATACATGCTATTTTACTAAGCATAGATGTTAGCACCTTTAAGCAGGAAAGTGTCTATATGGAGAGGCAGGGAGGTCAGCTCTCAAAACCTCACTCTTACAAAACCTTTGACATCACTGATATCCTGAAAATGCCTTTGCTTTGCAGATGAGAGAAACATCCCAGAAAATGTAGACTTGATTTTCATGGAAAATTAATAGAAAAAAAGCATATACATTTCTTTTTCATAATGTATAAACAAATGTGTATCACTTTTTCAAACAGCAACAAAACTGGTTTAGCACATCCACACCAGCAGCGAGTTTGACTGGGGAAGTTTAATAATGTTATGGAATCAGCAATACATAAACCGTATTTAGTGTAGCAGACACCTTCAGTCAGAATAAAACAGAATATTTTTTTTCAAAGTATAATAACCAGTATCATGGTTACTAGGTCTCCTCCTACACGAAGGGAGAGCCATCTCTATGGAGAGACCGGCAATCTTCAAATGCTTTTAGGCAGCTGGTGGCGTAGAGTTGTTCAGGCATTCAGCAAAACCCATGGTCTTGGTATGTTCTGCTCTCAGCATGAATCCATACGTGTGCTGCAGAGTGGAGGACTGCACTGGAGAACTCAGAACAACTTTGCATCTGGAATTTGGCAAGGTTAAAAACCACTGTTCCCCTAGAAGTCGATAAAGCAAAATTGAAAATTCATTATACTCCTTTGTCTCTGTCTGAATGGCACTTACCCTGTTTATACCCAAAGCTGTGCTGACTCTCATGGACACAGTTAATCTTATGCATGGTATGAGGACTTTTGGGAGGCAGATTTGCAATGTTTTGGCCTCTGAGATGGAAAAAATTATGTCTATTTCTTTCATTAATGGGAAAAATTCATTACATTTTCATCACAGGAAAGCAAACTTTTCGTGATATTAAGCTTTCAGTTGCAATGAAATTAGATTTCAACCAATGTTGGTGTGACCAGTGGTATGGATTCATAATTTATTGTCTTTTCCAGTCAAGACCTATGAGGCATCAGATCGGGTACCAGGATAAAAACAAACAGAAATAGTAAGGCTAAACAGGTATGAATTCTGAGAAAACAACAGGATTTTCCAGGTCAGAAAGCAGGAGTGAATTCTTCAGAAAGAAGAAAATTATTTTGTCAGACATTGTTCCTTTACAATCTTAATTAAACCAGCTAAACTACCCAGCATTCAGACAGAGTTGTGAAAACCTTGGTTAAACAAGAGACCACTGGAATGGGAATTTTTACTTGATGAAATAAAAGTTCTACCTTTTTTTTTTCCTGAAAAGTGCAATATCTTTAGCCATTTGCTTCAGTAAGAAGAGCATGTAAACATGTACCTCTACAGTGTATTTGGGAATTCAGATTGCATAAAATTGTGCAAATCAGTTTTTCTGACAGAAGTCAGATATCGAGAAACTCATCTCTTCAGTGAGTATGTGTAAATAATGGTGTTAATACTGAAATTACTCACTTCCAAAATGTAGAATGGTGTTTTCCTTTCAAAGGGAAACTCTCCAGCCTCCTTTCAATCACCATTCCCATTAGATATTCCTCTAATCCATTTGGTCCTGTAAGAAATATATGCAGAGATAAGGAAAAAACATTTTCTTTAGTTCTGTGGGCCATTGCCTTACACATCCAGATGTTAGTATAGGTTTTTTAGGTTCATGGAGTGTGTAGGGTTTGTGTGTTTCTGCTTGAAATTATCATTATAAGAGAGGAATTAATGGTGCCTTATTGGTAGAAGTCAGTGAGCACCCAGCAGTTCTGTAAATATCTATCTATTACCTTTCACTTTTTTTTTCTTTTTTTTAAGCCGCCATACTGCTCTGCTAGTAGCCTTAACTATGTTAAAACCAGGTAGATTTTGTGCTGGACTGATGCCAGATGTATTCTCAAACCTTTGCATGTACAAATTAGCCCTGGCAATATCTTTTTCCAACTTTTATCAGCTCTACTGTCAAACAACCATGGAGCTGCTGACTGTATCTAGGAAACTAGCGTAAAAACTATGCTCATGAGCCCCTGAAAGAGGTGGTGTGAGGACCCTGAGTGTCAGGAGGGACCCCATCCATTCCCATGAAATGTCAGTGGGAAAAACAGACTACTTCTGCAGAAATTAGAAACAACAGGTCTTTTAATTAGTGTAGACTTTTAAATGTCAGTAGCATTTTGAGCTAGTGTGATCTGGAAAACTGGCTGCCCTATGGTGTCTTGACTTGTGGTAAGGTGTCAGTCCTGTACATGATAGCAGGAGCTGAGCTGTGCTTAGGGGTAGTTTCTGGGCTAGTTTTGTTAGCACCTTGGAAACAGACACAGAAGTTGTCACCTGACAGCTATTATATTTTTAAAAAATACCCAGTAAAGAGAGAAGCTCCACACTGACAGTGCAGGTTCATGCCATGGACAGCCTATATTTTGTGGTCAGGCTGTTTGGTGCCGAGCAGTTTAAACTGTAGTAAGTGGTGTGCCTTTGGCTTTTCATCAGTGGAAAGGAATCTGTCTTTACCCTTGTGTTGTCCTAGACTTTGAGCTGTCAGGAGTTGGGGCAGTGTCTCTGGGATTTGTGTATACACAACTCAGCCCATGGATGAATAAAGTGCAACAGTCAGAACAGTTACTAAAAAGAACAGAAAAGGGCTAAGTTCCCACTCCTTGTCATGCAGAATACAATCTGGCTTTGCTGACTTTGTGCCTTTTAGTAACGTTGACCACTGAGTCTTTACTGAGCACTGCACTAGCATCCCTGCTTTACTTGCTGTAATTTTGCCCCTATTTCTTATAAACCAATGTTATGGGGACTTGAGGATTTTAGGAATGTTATTTAGTCATGTGCTCCCAGTCTAAACTCACCTTACCACCAAATAGCCCTACCCAGATCCATTGAGTGGTATCGTTATTTAACAGCAGAGGTATAAACACGGTGGGAGTGATAAAGGTATCTTTGAGAAGCTGGACAGTTTGAGTGGGATTTCCTCATAGATAGTGTGACCTCTCATCCTCCTGTCTTCTTGTGTTTTCTCAGGGGGTGAGCTCTGCACACACCTAAGTAGACTCAGATTGGTTCCAAAGGGGAATCAGAAAGGTTTTATATTTTATACAGAGTCTAATCCTTGATACCTGGAAGAATTTCTAAGTATCCCAAACATACCCGAAAGGAAAAGAAGCAATCTGAATTTATCTGCTGTCAGAATGTCAGAAAATAAGGGAGACACTCAGTGCCTACAATTTCCTACCTCTGACTCCCTAATCTATTGAAAAGGTTAGTGATATAACCTGAAGCATCACTTTAGAAAGAAGGCATAGTTGCAGATTAAAATCAGGATATTGTTATGATGAAACTGACAACAGCAAGAAATCTAAAAAGAGACTCTTTGGGAAAACAATTTTGAAGATTAATTGGTAAAAAGACGGTGTTATTTCAGACTCTCCCACCAAAAAAAACCAACCCTCCAGAAGATATTAAAAATAGAAACATATGAGTTTTGAGATTAACATTTCCAGCTGAGGGAATACCTAAGGAGAAAAGATTTGAAAGTTATTGCCTGAAAGGTTTTCAGTTATTTGTGCAGATTAAAAAAGGAATTGAGATTCTGTGTGAGGCTACGGGCTCTGCTGCTCAGAGAGCCTCTTTGTAATGAGACTTCTGAACGCTCTGTTTGCAGTTCTGAGGAAATTATCTTCAGTATGAAAGCAGGATATTCAGGATCCTTCTGAACTGGTGAACAAGACTGAATTAGGGAATTGGCTGGGAGGAAGAAACACTTTAGTTTGAGGGTCCAGTTTTCTCCAGACTTATAACTATTCAGAGCTTGAAAAACATTTCTTTTTCCTTAAGTGGAATATAAAATTGTGAAAGAGGTCATTGTTTCACTCACAAAGTCAAACTGAGCATGCAGCAGTTAAATGATATTATAAATTGTGCTATGTCATACCACCACTTCGAAGAGATACACCTCTTTTGTGCGTATTAGGACAGGCTGCAATCAAGACCTGGTATTCTTACATTGGTACTTCTGAATTTGCATACCATGTGTCTAGGTGGCCAGTGAGATCTCTGCTATCATATGAAAAAGAGGTCATTAAGCATGATTTAGATTTATGCTGGATTTATTCTTCCACCTCCACTCATTCTATGGTATACTTTGCTAGGCACGTTTTCTACAGAAGCACCTGTTACTTGTAAGAAATGTCAAATCCCTTTTCTCAGTTGACTGGCATGAAGACTCTGTGGGACTTGGTATTATTCAGTAGGAGTGAGAGTGGCTGAATCTGTCCTTTGTTTTGAGGATACTGTGTCCTTTTTCTTTTTTTTTTTTTTCTTTTGGAAAACGCAATAGAATAACCAGGGAAATTACCGAGTCTGATAATGCTCAGCCTGGTGAGCATTAGTGAGACATCAGCTCAATAACTGGACCTCCTTATGCTTGTTTGTGTTTTGTTCCTGTGCTCACAGTTCTGCGAAGTGTTTGGTATGTACCGTAGAATGGAAGAATGAAATGGTGCATAGTGTCTATGGTTAACATTATGGGCAATTAAATAACACTCTGAGACCTGTAGCAGTAATTATCTTCTTCTTTTCCTGATAATTAGGGGCCCATTGGAGTCAGTGTCATTACTGCTACTGATTTCTATAGGAACTGAGCAGGCCCCTTGTTTCTCCTCTATTAACTGGAGGCTACCTTTCCCACCCTGTCCCAGCTGCGTGCAGATGCAGCATTGTGTGGGAAGCACTGAAGAGAAACAATAGGACCAAGTAACTGGTTGTGACTCCCTGATTCAGAGCCAATAAGCCAGTTAATCTGGCAGAGTGGCCTAGGTACAACCCTATTTTATAACACAGGAAGAAGTATTCTTACAAAATTTACATCATGATTAGCAGAGGTATAACTCATCTCCCCTTTCTTTCATCCATGTGCTGCCTACAGGATTCCTGGGGATTTTCACTGGTATTTTAGGCATGTAGAAGGAGGCAAAAAACCTAAATTCCTGCCAATGTAGTATTTTTCTGTGCAGAGACCTGCATCACAGGTATCTGGCTGCTCTGAACCATAGTGCATCAACTGTATGTACAAGAGGTAGAGAAATGTCAGCAAATTTATGAATCCAACCAAAGAAGGCTTTTACCACAAACTTTTTTCAATGTTTCATCTTATCCTTTGTTTGTTGTAACATTCATAGGGTTTTTTTTAAATTAGTTTTCATGGACAGTGGTAAGAGTGGCAGATTGTGTCCGGTTGAATAACAAGAAACATATCAAGCTACTCATCCAGAGTACAGCTATGCCAGATGGTGAACACCTCACAACACTCTAACAAAAGCTGTGCTTATTATTCCTCATTCTTGTGCCTTACTTTGGTGCTGCTTTAGTTTCTCCTTTTTGAGCTTCTCAGAGCAGTCAACAGATCACTGTTTAAATAGCAACCCTCAAAGTCTGATGCATTGAGCCATCATCAACAGCTGCCATCAAAACTTGCTTTTTTGTCATGGTGGCCACCTCAAGCTTTGTCTTTCTGTCGATCCCACAGTGTCTCTGACCCAGTGCCTCCCTCCGATGCAGCAGTCGTCTTCTTCTAGTAATCAGATCCTTCACCTCACACTGCTGTCCCACTTCCTAAGCTCGCTATCTTCCTGGTCCCATTCACTTTGCACCCTTCCTTCTCTTCAGCTCTTGATTGCCTCTGCTGCTTCTGTAGCTTGTGCTGAGGTGCTGCCGTGTGGAAAAAAAGACATGCCTTGTGGCTACCTCTCCCCCTTGTCTCTGGCTGGCACAGTGCAGTTACAAGGTGCAACTGAGGCTGCCAAGATGGTTGTCCAGGGATGTGTGGGTACCTGATGCCATGTCAGAAGGTGTGGCATGAAATGTCTGACCCTGGCTCGCATTTTCCACCATCTCTAATATCCAGAGGTTTCTAGCAGCAGAGTGACAGCAGAGCTTCCTCTCCCTTTCCTGTGATCATAAGCTCTTGTCAGATGTGCCCAGGGTTTCCAAGCCCCGTTCTTGAACCTGTGGAAGTGGGAGGCTGGGTTTGGCAGGAAACCACTGCAAAATTCCTGTCTATGTACTTGCTGTGGTGGTGGGAACAACAAAGGATTTAGCGGCTATTGCTGCACAAGATAAAAAGGAACAAACACAAAACCCCTACTGTGCAAAAAAAAGGCACAGGAATCACTTTATTTACCATAGCAAAATGACAGAATCCTCTCTAAATGCAGTAATGAAAAAGCTATAGCAAACGCAGGATCTGGCAATGAGGTGCAGTGATTGACATACTTGTCTGCTGAACTGGTGCTACGTCTACTCCCAGATATGTTACTCACTTTCACCCTGTGAACACTGTTGGCTTATGAAGGGTACCAGGTGTGGGGATTTCTCCTCCAGATGCTTGTTAGAACCACAGAATTACTTAGGATGGAAGGGACCTCTCTATAGGTCCTGCTCAAAGTAGGGCCTACGCTGAAGTCAGGTACCGGTTAGATCACATTGCTCAAGGCCTTCAGCAGTCAAGTGCTGAATATCTTCAAGGAAGAGATCTCACAGCCTTTATGGAAGAGCCTGTTCTAGAGTTTGACTACCCTTCTGTTAGAAGATTTTTTTTTCTAACATCTAATCAGAATTCCTTTTGTTGCAACGGATGTCTCTTGCTTCTCATTTTTTTCACTATGCATCTGCAAGAAGACTGTGGCTCTGTCTTTTCTCTAGCCTCTCATTAGCTGGTTGAAGATAGTAATAAGATCCCCGCCTTGGCCTTCTCATCTGAAGACTGAAGAAAGACAGTTCTCTCAAACTCTCCTACATGTTTCTCTAGGCAACAGCATAAAAAATTTGGGGTTTTGGAAAGACAATAGAAGGGAGAAAGGTCATTGACAGGTTGTCTCATATTAGATGGAATATATGCTTAAGAAATATTTGTTCAGGATCTAAAAATGTCAATACACATGGAGCGCAGGTTTAATTTTTTGTTTGTCAAAGGTCTGAGAAAGAGAGAAGGGTTCTTATATTAAGCACACCTAGCTGTGTAACCCTACCTGAAATACAGATTTTCATGTCCTCTAGTGTGTCCTCATGTCTTCCAGTTACAAAGACAAGGGAAAGTTTATAAAATACTTTAGTAGTATTCTGCTCTCAGAAACTTTTCACCTAACAGAAGCATCCAAACCACGTCTCTTCTCTTAAAAATCCTTCACAGACATCTTTCTTCTTTAGAAGTGCTTGGATATGTATGCACTGTAGTAGCTGATGTTTGCCACTGTGATAAACGGAAGATTTTACCTCCTTGACATGTGTTACAAGACTATCACTCTTCACAATCACAGTGTTTTATATAGCAATATTGCATTGCAAACGGATACCTATTTTGATCTTCGGGCACAAGTTAGAATATTTTTATCTCTACATATTTTAAAATATTCCACACAAGTGAATGTCTAAGTTTTGAATTATTCCCCTCACAGGCATCAGTCTACATATTTAAAACCTGACCTAATTTTTCTTTCTCATCCTTTTTGATTCCTTCTTCCTCCATTTCATTAGTGATTGCAATGATTTCTATTATAATATGTCCTGTAACATGCTGTTGACTCTTTATAGTTATGGAAGATTTTAAACAGTTGAGCAGCATTTCTTGCACCCAACTGGAATATGCCTCTGCCTTGTTTTGATCCATACTGACACCTTGTCAATATTGCTACTCTTTACTTATAGTCCTTCATCCAGTTAATTTTTCTTCTAACCTGCCATTCTATGCAAACCAAACTATAATAATTTTCACTCTTCAGAACAATTATTACCCTGTATTCTTAGAGAGACAAACATTTTGAATTGTGTCACTACAGGAACCAATAGAGATAAACAATTTTCATATCAGTGGAAATGAGCTCATAAAAGAATAAGGAAACAGTACCAGTTAATTAGGAATTAAAGTTAAAGCTCTAAATTGCCTCTCCAGATTGATGCAACTATATCATATTTGAAATGTCAGGACAACAATTAGAGACATTGTCTTCAAAGAACTTGCTAATATATATATATTTTAAATTATGTTAATGAGTTCAGCCATTTCTCCCTTTCACCCTGCATACTTTTGAGAATGTACATGAGATTTTTCACTAATAGGGTAAATACACTTTCAACTTGATATACTGTAACAAAAGCAGCTTCATCAAAAAAGGGCCATCAAATGATATCTGAACAAAATGTTGAATGTCTGAATTTCTTTGTGCCTGGTTATTTCTTTTCCCTTATTTCAAACTATCTTGCTGTTTGTTTAAAAATCCCACTAGAAGAGTTTTTCTGGTAAACAGACAGGAACAGCCATATGAGATTAGACAGAATATGTCTTAGGGCTAAGTCTTTACTATCTTTTGAGGTGAGCTTTAAAGCTGTCTTGCTGTCAGTGTGTTGCTCCATGTGGACTTTTTCATGCTCAGTCACAGGTGCCTTGCATACCTTGCCTACCTTTGCATGTAGGCAAACTGCTAGCATGCCTCTGTGCCCTGCACTACTCACTCAATTAGAACAGACTATGGGATCTAAAGAGGTGTAAAGTAGCTGGTATACCATCTCTTACACAGCTGGGTATCAGATGCTTCAAAGGAAGGTTCATGACTACTAGTGGTGGAAAGTTTTTAAAGTGATTAGAATCACAGAAACATAGAATAATTTAGGTCAGAAGAGACCTCAGGAGGTCATCTAATCCAATTCATGGCTCAAAGGATGTCTAATTAGATCAGGTTGCTCAGGGATGTGTCTAGTCAAGTCTTGAATATCTCCAAGGATGGAGATCCCACAACCTCTCTGGACACTTGTTCCAGTATTTGACCACTCTTATGGTTAAAATATTTTTCCTTATATCTAATTGGAATTTCCCATGTTCCAAGTTGTGCCCACTGCCCTTTTTCCTAATGCTGTGCACCTCTGAGCTCCACCTTGTCTCTATCTTCTGGTCAGGTAGCTGTAGGCAGCAATACAGGTCTCCCCTAATTGTTGTCATCTCCTGGATGAACAAAGTCAGTTCTCTCAGTCTGTCCTCCTATGTCACGTGCTCCAGTCCCTGGTCAGCTTGGTGGCCCTTTGCTGGACCTGCTCCAGTATGTCCATGTCTTTCTTGCACTGGGAGTCCAGAACTGGACATAGCAGTTCAGATGTGTTTCACCTCACCAGTGCTCAGCAGAGGGGAATAATCATCTCCCTCAATATGCTGGCCACAATCTTGGCTAATACATTCAAGGATGCAATTGGCCTTCTTTGTTGCTAGGGCACACTGCCGTTTCATGTCTAGCTTGTTGCCTACTGGGACCCTCAGGTTGTTTTCTGGAGAGCTGCCTCCCAGACAGTCTCCTCCCAGCCTGTATTGTTGCATGGGGCTATTCCATCCCAGACCTTGCATACATTTTTGTTGAACTTCATGAGGTTCCTGTTTGCCCATTTCTCCAGCTTCTTCTGGTTTCTCTGAATAGCAACCCTACCCTCTAGCATATTGGCCGTTCTTCCTGATTTAGTTTTGCCTGCAGTCTTGCTAAGAATGCACTCTGTCCTGCCATAGGGATTG
Organism: Sula dactylatra; assembly: GCA_013389905.1. Classification (NCBI taxonomy): domain Eukaryota; kingdom Metazoa; phylum Chordata; class Aves; order Suliformes; family Sulidae; genus Sula; species Sula dactylatra. The sequence goes on along the minus strand of WEKW01027409.1, from coordinate 101,225 downwards.
GTAATGAAGATATTAAACAGCATAGGCTCCAGTGTCCACCCCTGAGGGATGCTGCTGGTTACTGGCTGCCAGCTGGACTTTGCACTACTGGTGACAACAGTTTGCTCCATCCCCTTCCCAGGGACTGAGGTGAGGCTGACCAGCCTTTAAGTAGTTATCTGGATCCTCCTGTTTGCCCTTCTTGAAGAGTGATGAAGAGTTCCTACAAAGATTGCTGCTCTGTAGCTCCTGGTGGTTAATAATTGCTCTATACCTTAAACCACAAGATCTTATAATCCTCACACATCTTTCATAGTGCATACAGACTTCCAAAACCAAAAAAAATCTTGCAGATTTCTTGGCTCCAAAACCAATTTGGGTCAGCAAATTGCTCAGGGAAACTATACATGCGAATAGTTTAAGCTGTTTGTTTCAATTGTTGCTCCTGGGTATCAGCCAGTACTGATTTTTAGACATGCTTCTCACTAGCATATCTTTATGAAGTCCCTACAGAACACCTGACAATCTTCTTTAGTCTTGCCAAATGAAATAATTTTCTGCCATTTGCAAATTTGCCTGCCTTACCATTCTCGTCTTCTTTTAATGATTTTATGCGTATTAAAGGTATGGGGTTCTACCATACATTGGTCTTATCATGTTCCTTGAGGTGTTTTAGAAGACTGTTTTTTTAAAGGACAATTTTTAATTATTGTTTTGACAAGATTAACTGATAGTGAAATAAAGCTTTGTGGTCTGTAACTGCCCAGATCTCTACTACCTTTTAAAAACCTAGAGCAGTTGCTACCCTGCAGGCCTCCAATATAGCTGCTCATTTTAACCAGAGACTGCATATTTTCTTAGCTGTTAAATCCCTTGTGTCTTCAGCACCTGCAGAGTTTTTGGATAGGTACCAGCCAGTCTAAGTGAGTTGCTGCTGTTCAATTTGCCAGTTTGTTCCAGCTTCTTTTCTTGTACTTCTGTTTATCTTAGGTCTCTGTTTGTGGCCTATCTTCACCACTTGAAATTTCTGATCCTGGATTAGTGGCTGTATAATTTTGTTGTGAAATGGCAGGAAGGGATTATTCAAATAATTCTTTTAGTTTATTTCCATTGTTGCATCTTTTTAGTTTTTGCTCATCTTGTCTTGGGATTTATTAATTCACTCATGACTTCCTGTTTCTGTAATAGCTAGAAAATTTAACCAGGTTTGTGTTCAATCTGGCAATTATTCTCCATATTCCCTCTTTGCTCTTCTATCTTCTTTCCTGCACATTGCCAGTGGTGGCTTGCTATTTCCCCAATTGACTTCTGTTGGGTCAGATTTCTTTCTTCTGAATGAGGCCAACTGCACTTCAGTAGACTTTAAATTTTGCTACTTACCCAGCTAATTTCCTTGGCTATTCCTTATTTTTTTATTCATCATGTATTTTTTTTTAATTCATCATATCATTTTATCCATGAAGATAAAATTTTAAGGTATTTCCACTATGACAAAAAGAATTCAACTTTAAATCATGTTCTGGGGAAAACCCAAATAATCATTAGCTGTCTAGAAACCATGTTGCTTGGTCCAGTAAGGTGCTTCTGTTAATTAAGGATCAGTATGCACTTCGTCAGTGGAAACTGAAGAGGAAATATCAGGAGATGAGGAAATGAGAGATTTTCCAGCATGAAGTGTTTAAAGGAGTAACCCTGAAGTCAGCTTTAACAAGTCCTACAGACAGCAAAAAATTCAAAGTGCTTGACAATGGCCTTTAAGGTGAAGGATGAATACTGAAGGAGAAAAAAAACCACACACATATAAAACCAGTTTCTGGATTTATAGATTGCTACTGAAGGTGGTTATCTTGTTCAACTTCTGTATATCTTTCTATGTGAACTTGTTTATCTAGATGGAGTATCAGTAACGATACTTGTATAATAGCTCTACAGTGTAAAATATTAGATAACTTTCTTAAAGATTACTGTTGACCTTTTTTTATAATTACTCAGAAATCCACATATGTTTGTGGTTTTTAAGAGTAAAGCAACCTTTTATTTATATCTAGAAGGGAATACTTTCTCTACCTCAACCCTAGCCTAAGAGATCTATTTTTCTAGCTTTGTTATTCCTGGCAACAACAGAAACCCACAAGGGCTTCTTTCTTCATAACCTACAGGTTCCTCCACCCTACAGCAATTCTGAGTAGTTAACAAGCTGGTTTTTTGTATCAGATGTAGGAAAGAGATATATTTAGAACAAAATAAAATTGCCAATGGAAGTCTGAAAACTGAACAAGCTATCACTTTCTTTTTCTCCCCATTTTCATCATAATATGATGAATCATAAATTAAGTTATATTTTATTCTCTTGGAAACGCCTTTGTAACTACAAATCCAAATGGTTATAACATGAGGACATTTCATTCCCCCTACTAACATTTAATTTAGTTTACACCTCTGCAGCTGGGTCTCAGCTGAAAAATAAAGCTTGGTGTAGAAAGCCACTGACTTTTTGGACATTTCTAAGGCAAAAACAAAAATATTACTTTTTGAATGGATAAACAGGAGTGAAAGTCCTTTAGGTCATTTTGCTTTCAGAATTCTGAAATGCTGAAGCTTTGCAGTGCTCAGCTTCATTAACTAACTGCTTTGAACATGCCCAGAACCACAGTCTGTGCCTCGGGAGTTTCCCTGACTGTTTTTGGGAGCTCACTGATCCCAGCATACCTGCCCTACTCTGTGTCTGGTAAGTGCTGGCCTGTATGATGCCTGCAAGGTACTGCCAGGCAAAAGTAGTTGAAAAGGTAAATCATTTCACAGCCAGTCCTGCAAAAGTGTTTTCACTGAATTTCTTGCTGATATTTCAAGAAGGATACTGGCCACAAGAGTGAGTTGGCTTTGATATGTTTTCTCACTGGAAAAACATTTCAAGAAATATATGTATGAAATGACAGTCTTCCTGCTTTTACATTCCTAAGTGAAAAACTACCTTATTAATTTTAAATTGCAGTAGTTTAGAAACAAATATTAAAAATCACAAATTAAAAGAGAATCTTCATGGGCTGTTTTTATTGCAAATTATTGGCTAGTGGAAATTACATATTTTTAGCATTTGTTCCAATCAAGAAACAACTCAGGTTTCCTTCCGGGTATCCTATTTCTTCTCTGTTACTGGTGGACTCACACAGCACTCATTTCACAGCCTGTGCAGTCTGATATGTGCATGAGAGTGCAAGCAGAACAATTTCTATGCTTCAGGTGAAGTGATTGGGGCAGCTGAAACGAATGATGATTACTAGGATTTCCATTGTGAAGTCAAGTGGGCAGAAAATACAACAGCAACAAGAATCCTTCAAACTAATATAAGTGCTCAAACTGTAACATTTAAAGGCCCTTATTTCATTATTCTAATTGTGTGACCACTGCCTTAATACCATTTTTTTGCATTTAATGGTCTAGGTCTGTGAAAAGCTAAAAGGTACCTATGCACAATCTATTAGCATGTCTTAAATGCCTAATTAAGTACCATGCTTCAGCACAACAGCATGGTGTTTTCATGCAATGTAAGTTCACTGGAGATCTGAAGCAACTGCTCTGTAATGGAAGAAAAACAGCCGGCTGTGATTTTTGTGGAAAGATGAAAAAAGATGGAGAGCTGAACCTACCTATGAGAACACACATGCAGATGTTGCGTCCATCTACAAGTGTTGGTTGAATAAACATCTGATTCTCCAGTGAAGCTTTCCAGACTCTAAATTCTCTTCAGCACACATGTACTACTAGTTTAATAATTTATACATTGTTTTTATATCCCAATAAAGTATTTCAAAGCAGCTTGGCTTTGTGTATATGACTCGGAAAGGGCTATACACATCCCAGTTTCAAGTAGAAAATGTAGGCTCTCATGTCATTCTTAATGGGGACAATCAAAAAAGCAGGACAGTAGTTTAATGTAATATTTAATGTTGCCCAGCTTTAGTTTTGAAAAGGAATTTCTCAAAGCTCCTGTTAAAAAGAACTATTTTAATTCTTAAATTTTGTTATTGGAGATAGGTAAGGTCAAGATCCCTCCTCTCCAAACACATTGTCCCCATGTCATTTAATTGCAGGCGCCTCTACCATAAACATGTTCTGATGACCTGTCTTCTGAGTGACCAAAATTAGCTGACTAGTTCACATCAACATCCATCTTTTAAGGTGCTCCGGCCAGGCCTCCTAAGAAATAAGACATCAAATCTCAGGTTGTGCAGTCTGTCAGGAGGAATTCCCCAGACTCTCATATACTTCTTGTATATTGATTCTTTTATTGATTCATTATTCCCTGAATGTAAAGCATTTCCTGCAAAGGGTAAAAAACAGAGATACTAATGCCTCTCAGAAGCTAGAGGGAATTTCTTGCCATATAATCTGTTTACTCATTCACCCCAACTGATTCCTAAACCTAAAATGTAAAACTTTCATGGAAACGATTTCAGAGCATCACATGAACTAGAAATGTTTCTGTTGCGTTATCAATGTTGTACATCTTTACATCTTTTTAGTCCAGATGTTTTGAACTTAGAAGTTGCAGTAGCTTTTACAATGAGAATTTTACTAAGGACACCATTTCAAGATGGGATTTAATTGAACTCCCACTGCTTTGCATCCTGGTGATCTATTACATGACAATCTACCCAATCAGAATGGACCAATGCAATACTTTCTCTACAAACTTGTCCAAGAGAATAATCAAGTAATTTCATGCTTTTCAGACATCTTCAGTAATCCTGCTCCTTTCCAGAGATGTGATATGGATGAGAAAAAGAAATCTGTAAATAAAAAATCTCAGTAATGATGCTTTTGAGTCATGTTTTTCACATCCGACCCTCAGCCTGCCTTGTCTTTGCAGTGATGTAATGTAAATAATGCTTAATATAAACCTTGTTTAGGTTTATATTGAATTCTGACTAACACCAACAAAATATGAAAGAGAAAAAAAGAGCAAGTCGTAAGAAAAACAAGAGTAAACAACTATGGGCCAGGCTGGCATTGCTTGCTGAAACTCCTTTTCAGAGAAGCTGACGCTAGCCAAAAGGAATCTGACACAGTTGCTAGTTATTTGCTTTTTCAACACAATGGATCAACTTGGACATACGAAATGAAGCCAAAAGCACTGATAAATCCACACTGAGCTGTTCTACCCATTCAGATTCTGAGTGTCTTCCTATTTAGTGGAAATTATCACAGAGAACATGCTATTAAAAATCAAGCCAAAATTAATGCTGATAAATACGTGATCAGAGAAAGACAGAGTCTCCAGATAAAAGATTAATAATGGCTGAATGGTCTTAACATATTTCCTTTGATTCATGGGAGCATGGTTGTAGCACAGGGAAATGCCATTGCTTTCAGATGAAACAAATGGCTCTGTATTGACTATTGAAAGCAACAGATGTTCTGCAAGCCAGTACTTCCACAAAGGGACAGTCTTGGAACTATTTTGTAAACAACCTAGCTTAAATTTTAATACATGCACTTTGAGGATGGCTGTGTGACAGAAGACTGTACAGATGGGTCCGGGAAGCTGTGCAATGCAAAGGGCATCTAACTGAATTTGGAAAGCCTCAAGCAGCCTGGTTTGTTGCTTGGAAAAGAAAGTCTGAGTGCACTTGCCTATGCTTGTATATTTTCTCATGTGTGTGTCTTTCTCTGTATATAAATAAGAGAAAATGAGATTTTTTTTTTTCTTAAAAATGTTTGAAAATGTTATTATTGATCAGTACAGATACATATATATACTTTTCTGAAAGTGGGTTTTTTCCCATTTGACCATTTTCTTTCATCAAGTGATGAGCATATGATTGGATACTTCATGAAACCATGGTTGAAAAGCAGCTGGAAAACTCCTGTGATATTGTGAAGCCATTGAATTGGTGTCCTCATGGTCTGTCCCTCAGGTGTAATTCCCTCAGTGTGCAGCTTACAAAGGTACATCAGAGCACCATGAGGTCCTTACCAACTGAGCATTTTCTGATGGTTCATAGTGAGAATGGCAGAAAAGAGGTGACATTTCAGTGGAAACTGCTCTGATGGACAGGTGCCCAGCACACAGCAGACACACATACATCTTAGGGATCTAATTCTTGCCAAGTCTGCCTGCTTACTGTCAGGGGGCAGCAAGGGCTGGTCACTCCCCAAGGGACTGGCACTGCTGTGGCATCACTGGAGCAGAGATGGATGGCCTGGGGCTGGTTTGAAATGGGACTCCTGAGCCCATGAAAGGTGGTGGTGGTGGTGATGGGGAGTGGGTACTCAGGCCCTATTGGTGCCCTCAGTGCCCTGACACTTAATCTATCACTATTTGTTCTTGGAAATCAGAGTGCTGTAGTGGAATGATCTCCAGCTTACACAAAACAATACCCCTGGACATATTTCTAATATTTTCTCTCAGGATTTGCCCTATTTTTAACTGTAAATTATGCAGGACATCATTCTCTGATGAAGCGTCAAGAACATTTTATCCTTCCTCCCCTCTCTTACCTGTGCAGAGTAGAGAAGCCCCAAATGATGCTGTAGCAAGACCATATTACCCATAAGTCCACTGGAGGGAAAACAGTCCCACAGGCTGCTGGGTTACTAAGGCACACTGAGGGGTCCTCTTGGCACCCAATGCAACTAGTGGTGTGCTGCATGGTGGGAGATCTCCTGTTATAAGGACTGTTTCTAGCTTTTGTTTTACAAGGTGTACTTTGTCCAGCTCTGGAGCCCTCAACACAAGAAGGACATGGAACTGTTGGAGCGGGTCCAGAGGAGGCCCACAAAAATGATCCAAGGGCTGGAGCACCTCTCCTATGAGGACAGGCTGAGAGAGTTGGGGTTGTTCAGCCTGGAGAAGAGAAGGCTGCGGGGAGACCTTACTGCAGCCTTTCTGTACTTAAAGGGGGACTATAGGAAGGATGGGGCAATCTCTTTAGCAAGGCCTGTTGTGACAGGACAAGGGGGAATGGTTTTAAACTAAAGGAGGGTAGATTTAGATTGGATATAAGGAAAAATTTATTACAATGAGGGTGGTGAAACACTGGAGCAGGCCGCCCAGAGAGGCTGTGGAGGCCCCATCCCTGGAAACATTCAAGGTCAGGTTGGACAGGGCTCTGAGCAACCTGATCTGGTTGAAGATGTCCCTGTTCCCTGCAGGGAGGTTGGACTAGATGACCTCTAAAGGTCCCTTCCAACCCAAAACATTCTATGTTCCTATGATTCTAAGGTGCTTTTTTAATACCTGTTGAATGGGTTCACCTGGAAAATCAAGTCAAATCTGCACTTTTTCATTTTACACATTGGCTTTGATGGCCTCAGAATATCTGACAGCTTTATTTTGTAAGGATCTTTGTGATTACCTATCATCCACACCGTAAGTCATTGTCTTAACTGACAACTTCCACCTGGCATACAGTATCAAGAAGAAAAGTGCTTAAACCCTTTTAAAATGCCCCTTTCCAAAAAAATGTCCCAGTGAAGAAAAGAATAAATCTCCTCTGGAGAAGGCAACTCTCTACTTTGTGGTTTTTTTCAGATTTTCTTTCAGCTTTTCATTTGCAAGGGCAAAGACTGCAGAAGAACTGAATATTTTGAAGTTTTGCATAGCCTATGCACCTCTCTTTTATGAAACAGAAAAAAATTATTGAAGTGGTATACTCTTGAAGTCAGTGAACTTCTGATTTGCTTATTTCAGCAGGTAGCATCATGGATCATGGACAGTCACATTTTCAGGCAGCACCCTGCTCTCCTGGTACACATATGACTCATAGGTCAAGATTTAGCAGGGCTTTTATGCATGTTTTTTAAACAGGTGAAATAGTCTGTTAATTGAGACTATACAAAAGCACTGCACGGTTATCTGGCCTTGAAGATGGAGTTAATGATTTCTCTATTGAAATGGACACTAAATAAGTGGATGTTAAGAATGTACTTAAGTGCCTTTCCAGTTCTTCTCAGAGCTGCAGCCTTTAAGAATTAATGTCGCTGACTTTGGAGCCCAGGAAAAAGGAAAAGCTTATTTATCTGTCACTTGTGAGGTAGGTAGATGAAAAATACCAGGCTGGTTTGGGTTGATCCCACTCAAAGGAAGGAATTATTAAATCTCTCCTAGTAAAAGTAATATGTGTGAAAAATGGATTACTGTCTATTCTGACTGATTTGAAAAATAAAGTATGTTGAGGTGAACCTGGTTATGGTGTTACATAACACTGAATGCCAGTGAAGTAGTGTACAGGCAAAAAAAGAGAAAGTTAGCCTAACCCCAGAATCTATATTACAATGCACATTTTCCATTTCCAGAGAAACGTTGTTTGAGATATATTTGGGTGGATCAAGAAAGGTATTGCTCTGGTCCTTAGATAGCACATGGAGTAGTGTCATATTACCTCCAGGGTCAGCTCTAACAATTGCTGTGCTAGAGCCTTTCTCCTTCAGAGATAGTAATTTGCATTGGATTCAGATAAGGTTGCATCCTGAATGCAAATATGATCATAATTAATACAAGGAAGGGGCAGGCATAATACTGCACTATTATGATTATACTGTAAAATCCATTACGTTTATAGGAAGCTCCTGACAGAAATAGCTCACCTTTTTAAATAGCACTAATGGAAAAAAGGAGGACAAAAAGTCATTTATAAACTGCCACCACCCCAATGTCCTTGCAATATATTAGCCCGAAATAGCACATTGACAATACATAAATCTAAGGAATTACAATGGGGAAACATGAAGGGTACAAAAGCATGTATTTCCAAGGGCATTTCCATTATGCAACACACTACTGTGAGTCAATAGACTTAATATATTATATCACTGTCTGATAATTAAAAGGGGAGACTTACTGAGGATTTTTGACTTTATTGATTTATCAAGCTATCAATGGGAAATCGACATATTAAGAGTTCTGAGACCCAGAATTATCTGTCTTACATCAGAGTTTCTCAATAACCAGAGCAAAGCTTCAGTTTTCTTTGACAGGAGCAGTGGTGACTCTCCCAGCTGCTGTTGAAGTCAGTGGCAAAATTCCCGCAAATGCTGGAACAAGCTTTCATGGGATGGCATTGAGGTTGATGGTGTTACCTATGCCTCTTCTCTGCTAAGGACAAATGACCTTAATTCTGGGCCAGGAATCTTGGCACTCATGCAGAAGACACTGCCAGCCACTGCCCTAAATCTTGCCCAGTGGCCTCAAGCAGAGACAACCTGCCCTTGTGCACTCCTCACACCACAACGCCTTGTAGTGCCTGTTGGCATTAGCTTTACCTAGCCTAGGGATACTTGCTGGATCTGCTAAAACTTAATTCTGGTGGCAAGAAGCTTGGACCAGGATGGATCTATGGCCACTTAAGGAAGGTGCTGCTGTCATCAGAGCTGCTTTTGATGGGCTGGTCTGTCTTAGTGACTTCTGCACTGTGCATGGGCCTGAGGTCCTGGAATAAGCATAAATGCTCTTGGTCTGGCTGTGGTTGCAGCCAACCCCGTGCACTAAATGAAGAATGAACAGACTGTGGAGTCACTGCTATCAGCTGAATGGCAGGCCATGGTAGCAGCGTTACGTGGGGTTTTGGCATGAGCCACAGAAGAGGTATGTATGAGTAAGAAATTAATTGCTGGCCCTAGCAGATGCCATGTACTTCATTAATAACAGTTAATATTATTAACACCAAATATAGTAATATTAATATAACAACTCTAGTTTTGGATAAATTTCTTCAATTTTAAAAGGAAATTAATTTTAGTTTAAAATAAAATCCTGCAGAAGCTGGTGAGCCTTTATGCAACTGGTTTAAGGCATTCTGTAAGAATAAGGGCTCACAACTGAAGCCTCAAGAGCATGTTTGATTTAATGCTTTCTAAGTATTATTTGCTTTCCCTCTGGCAGATATAATTAGTGGCTCCCTAACACCCTCAGAGTCAGATTTGCCTTAATTTACCATTAAATTGTGAACTGATTATTTTTTAGCTGTGTCACATATCTATAATTCTGATGAAGAACAAACAGCATGGGGTGAGCATGCACTAGCAGGTAAATGCTGGGGCTGACTTTGTTTGTTATTTCTGCTTTTATGGCTTTTTTTGTAACAGAAGGCTTATCGTGGCACATCTTGATGTTTTGGGCAGTATCCCAGTGGAATTTAACTGGACTGTTTGCATAACTGAAGTGGACACTGTTTGGTCCAATCAGATCCATGTGTGCATTCAACATGAAGTATGAAGATTCACCATTTCAGTATGTGCCCGAGCTTAACATTTCTGGGAACTGAGACAATGAACTCTCCAGCCTATTCTGCGTTTTGCAGCAGCTTGTATTCACAACACTGCCAGTCCTGAGTAAGGGAACATCTTTGAATACCATCAACTGCTTAAACATCATTTGCTTTTCTAGCCCTTTCCTTTGGACTGGCCTTTTCAGTATTTGTTTGGTTTTTGCTTTTTTTTCTTTCTTTTTTTTTTTTTTTTAATCTCCTTTGTGTGCTACAAGGCATTCCAGGTACTCTGGTAAAAAAGACAGGTAAGTGCCTGTCAACAGGAATAAAAGAACCTAGCTATTCCTTGACACACAAAACAGGCAGCTTTCTGAGTGTTTTATTAGGGATGCTCACAAGCAAATGAAGAGCAATCAAGCCAGACTGACAATCTAAAACTCACAGAATGGCGACCCATTACTATGCAAGAGTGAGCTATGCAAAATGCAAGATAAAAAAAAAAGGGCTAATGCTACTGATACACACAAGAGCTAATTTAAGAAAACCCCAAATCATCCCTTTTCAGAGACGGTGAAAGTATGTCTTGTTAGTATGATGGTACCTAAGGTATTTTTCTTTGAAACCACAGTTAGAATTACATCGTAACTTCTCTCTGCTGTAGCTGCAGCTAATTTTCAATTCAGTATTTCATTTTACCATGTTACGTTTTACCCAATCAAGTATTTTAATACTTACTGATAGTGCTGTATCCCATTCCATTCCATGTTGCATTTCAAGTTCAAGATGGGATGATTAAGTTGTCAAAAGTCACTATTATAGGATGCCTTCTGGTAGGCCACCAACCATCATGGAAAGCATTTGCACATGATATTTCTGAACAAGGCATTGTGTATATGTCCTTGAATTAAATAGGCATGGCAATCTGTGAACGTTTGTGAGAAGGCAGGAGAGAAGGTCTGGAAGTGGAAAGCTGACTTCAGAAAGTGGGTTTGGGGGAAGCCTTGTGAGTCTTGCCATTTGCTGGAGCAGATGGAGAGTCAAGGCACAGTAACAGAGAAGCTATTGAGGGAGGGAAGGCACCTGGAGAAGACACTGCTGTCATGGCACAAGACCAAGGAAAGGCATGAACAACCAGCTCTTGTAAGGGCCAGACTTCTCAATGCTCGCTTTCTTGATCCACAGGAGACTCGATACATCTGGCTTCCTTCAATAAATGGAAGGGGGACCTGACAAGGTGAAAGGGGGAGAAAAGTTTGGTTTGTTGTTTTCTTATAGACCAGAGGAACTGAATAATTTTGCAAAGGAGCAGTGTAAGAGCTCAGCAGGACTAAGCACTCTGACCCTCAGGGCATGATATCTCTACTACAGTTATGCACAGATGCTCTCCCTGTCACTCAGGCTGGAAAAGCCGGACAGCAGGACTGGCATATGTACAAACGCCTGTGCTCAGTTATTTAAATATATACTTAGAGGGTTTATGTGTACTGAAAGCTGCAAACTTGCTCTGTGATACCACCGTGTTTTGGAGTGGAAGAAAAATCGTCTTGTTGAGATCCCAGCATTCTTGTGGGCTGGCTCTGCCCCAGGGAGCCCTGCAGATTGCCCTTGTCATCTGTGAGGGGATGGACCAGCTCCCCAGCACAGATCTGACACTGGCTCTGTCTGTTCCCCTGGATGCTGAGTCCTTGACAGGGGCAGGTTCAGTTTGGTTCGGCTGCTGTGAGTTGTTGCAGCTCATTTAAACCAACAGACTGCATGTACAGGGGGCTGTAAGTAGGATTTCTTTCATTTTTAGCTCTCCAGTCAGTCTGAAATAGAGAGGTCTTTATGCTCTACACTCCTGTGCATACAGGTATGCTTGCAAATGCATTCATACATTTAGTGGACAGAAAGTGCAGTATATCAGTCATTCTTCTTGCTGGTCTACATTTAAGACTGAGTGAAAGGAAAATATGTGTTAATGGCACAGTGTGTGGGGAAAAAAGTAGGCTGCAATGACTAAAATACTACTTTCTCAAGGAAAGTAGCTAGCATAGGAAATATTTCATAGCCCAGAGGAACTTCAAAGATCTCAGTTTATCCCTCATCTCTAAAAATATTGTACATGTAAATCATCTGCTTAAGATATGTGTGATTCAGCTTGTGTTTGAACTTGTTCCTTACCTTGTCAGTTGCAATATGGACAGATTCTAGACAAATAAATATATTCCAGAGTGGATATTCCACAAATAATGCAAAATCTGATGTGCTGAAATTTGACACAGAACATCATTTCCACTAAAAATACTGTTTATAAAAATAAACACAGAGAGAGCACATTCTATATATTTGATTGGACACTGTTCCCTGAATGACTGAGTCTTCTCTGATGTATCTCATAAACAAATTTCATTTCATATATCAAATGATGTTTTACACATCCCTACCACATAGGCAGACTGGAGTTTTCTTTTGCAAAAATCTGGTTTCAGTCATCACACTTGGGATAAGAATTTCAAAACAGGATTTTTTTACAGTTTTGTAAAAGTCCTCCTCAATCAAAATTTACAGAGCAAGACACTGCATGTGTTCTGTTGCCAGCACAAGAAACTTCCACATGGTCAGAAAGCTGGTAACTGTCTGAGAAGGTAGTGGCAACCGCATGCTTTAATGAGTATCTACTATAACTTATCGCCAATGCTTATAAAGTGAGTATTTGGGATCAAAATGGAAAACAAACAAACAAAAAAAAAGAGTATGTCTGTCCCCAAAAAAGTATTGCACAACCAGAGCTTTTTTCATAGTTGCAATGGTGAGTGTTGCCTGCTTGTCATGGCTAGTGACAAAATGGCAAAGAGGAGAACGAATTACATTGAGAGACGGAGAAACAGAGGCACTGTGAAGCTGAGATTTTTTTCAGGCCCCTCACAGACTGATGGAAGATCTGAGAACAGCACCTGTTTAAAAGCTACATAAAACAGCTGTGCTCCAAAACATGCCCTGTTAGGCAAGGCCAAAATCAGTAGGATTTTATTCTGTTCTGTGGAAGCTGGTTATATTTTTCAACTGATTTGGGGCCTCATGGTCAGAAAATATAGAGCTATTTTATGGTATAAGTGTAATCAAAATAAAGCTTGAGATGCTGTATTTCTCTTTAGATCATTCTCTCCTGCATTTAAAATACTGTGGGCTTGAGAAATTTCAGATTACAACAGCGTAAGTCTTGGAGTCTTCCCTAACCAAGCACCCCATTGGGTGTAGGCATGATTCTTTGCATGAACTATTTACAGGAATACAAGCTGTGGCAGAACATCAGGCCCAATAGTACATTATATACTTCTTAGCAAATAATTTGAGAAAGTCCATTGTTATTGTAGGATTCTGGGAGAATAATTAAGTAAAAAGTGTGCATTCCTGCGTAAGAGAAAAACATACATTAATATTTGGCTGTTCGTCAGCAATATGCAAAAAGTTTACCAAAATTATGAAAGAGAACAAAAGTCACATTTCATTTGTACAAATTGACTTTAATGAATTGAACTAACTTCCGTATCCCATTGTTTCTGGCGATAATGAATACAGGATTGTGCCAAACACATACTATGAATCTGATACAAAAATCTTCAGTGGCTTCACATTCAATAATTCACAGCAACATGCTGAACCCTAAGAACTGCTCCTTCTGTGATGCTGTAGTGCAAATTAGAAAGATAAATGGGAATTTAACCAGGCTGGATAAATGAGCCCATTACCAAGGGTTTAGTTCACTGTCGTTTTGAGATGACAGTTAAACAAAAGATCTGTGCTTTATTTGATATCACAAATAAGTCATCATTCTAGAATTTTTCAAACAGATATGTCTTTGGAATTAATAATTTACTCATTCCCATTGTCTTAGCATGTCTAGGCAACATTTTTCAGGCTGTGCTATCAGCAGAAACACAATCAAGTGAGATGCCTGTGCCATGGTAGGAGTCTATTGCAAGGTCATGGACAGGCATAAATACTCCCTTCCAGTTTCTGTGCTTGCATCACTGCCTTTCTTCAGTTCGTTTCTTTATCTGCCTGGAAGGGCTATTTGGGCAGAATTCACATGCTACATTCAACAAATCACATAGGATAGTTTTGAAAAATGGGTGCCACTGTGCCAACATCACCATGATATGTAGCATAGATATTTGGAAAATTCTTCTTATTCCCCACATTTTCAAAATGTCAGCAACTGCTAAGCAGGTTGTCTATGACCAATCATGAAGGGTCTATGCTTCATAGGAATCCCCTGTGACAGGTTTACATGTTATCTGGGATTAAAAGAAATGTCTGAATTTCTCCTCTGGAGGGAGCCTAAATCCTAAGTCATGAGCTGGTTTGATTTTTCCTTCAGTGAAACAGAGGCCACTGTCTCCCATGAATTCTCCAATTCCCAGGATCGTTTCTAGAATCAAAAAGGAAAAACTGCTCTTACACTGACTTGAGGCAGTGTTGGCTGACTGAAATATGTCAGATATTCAACTTCCAAGACAGCTCTCAATATACCCACACACTATCTGTCAGTACCATGGACATACACAGACCCAAAGTCATGACAGCTGATGGGTGAACAAGTACTTCTCATAGGCCCAGAAGATTGTGTTGCCTATCAGGAAAACCTCTGCCAGGAGAACAAGTTCTTCAAACGGAAGTTATTCCAACAAAAGTAGCCATATATCATGTGGGTTTCCTTCAGGCAATGACTGTAAAATTGCTGAGTCTTTTTCACAGTGAAGAGACCCTAATCATTTATTTAACTTTATATAGTCTCTCAGAAATTGTGAATGGATTGGTATTGAAAATTTTCCAAGGAATAATTACAATTTTAACTATTCAGTCCTCCCATGTCTTATGGGTTATCTTTTCGAATGTTTCCCAGAATGCTCATCATATCCTTTCACCCCGAACTACCTTTCTGAACCCCAACAGGTAGCCAGGACTACACCTGAGCTGCAGACACTGTGACTGACCCTTGAACCCATGCATTATTCCACAGCTGTAACAGAAAGCATGCTTGAAATTCATGTCCAATATGCTTTCATGACTTCCTGTAAATGAATCAATCACCTGCTTGCCTTTTGCCTGAAATTGCAGTCACCATTGAAATAAAAGGGATCTGCATACATTATATCTTTTT